>LPNX010759245.1:674656-720710 GCA_001517045.1 Pseudotsuga menziesii | reverse complement strand
TAATACATGGTAAACAGGAAGAGAACTATTTTGTGCATGAACAACTCTTGTATCATCTCGGTAAACTCTGTATTCCAGAGAAAGAAAGAGTGCATGTGATCTGAGAGGCACATAGTTCATTGATTGTAGGACATTTTGGTGTAAGCAAAACATTGTCTGTATTGCAGAATCATTGTTATTGGCCTCAAATGCAAGAAACTGTAGCTAAATATATAAGGGGTTGTGTTATGTGTGCAACAAGTAAGCCTAGCAATAGGAAATTAGGTTTGTACACTCCTCTTCCAGTTTCTTCTCATCCTTGGGAAAGTATTTCTATGGACTTTGTAGGAGGACTACCTATGTCTAGAAAAGGGCATGATTACATATATGTGGTTGTGGATAGATTCAACAAAATGTGTATCTTAATGCTAGGTAACAAGCAGATCACTGCTGAACAAACAACTCTTTTATTCTTTCAAAATGTTTGGGTACATTTTGGGCTACCCACGTCTATTGTATCTGATCGGGATTCCCGGTTCTTCGGAAAATTCTGGTCAACTTTATGGGAGCTTATGGACACTAAACTAAAGAAAAGTACAGCTTTTCATCCACAGACCGATGGGCAAACAGAGGTAGTGAACAGAACAGTGGTTCAGTTGTTTAGAGGATATTGTAGTAAGCATCCTAAACTTTGGGATGAGCAGTTGCCGTATATACAGCATTCTTACAATCATGCAGTTCATTCTTCCACGAAAAGATCTCCTTTTGAAACTTGTTTTGGTTATCTGCTAAAAACACCGATGGACTTCTCTTTTGGTAAAGATGCAGTGGATGGAAATCATGATGCAGATAAAGCTTTAAAGTTCATTCAGAGAATCCAGGCAGTGCAATAGGCAGTTCAAGAACAGTTGGAGAAGAGCCAGGCAAAGTACAAGGCTAGGCAGGATAAGCATCGAATTGATCATCAATTTCAGGTTGGTGACCGAGTTTGGTTACATATCACCAAAGAAAGGATGAAAGGTGAAGGTAAAAAGCTTAAACCTATCACGTATGGTCCTTTTGAGATCTTGGAAAAGATCGGTACTAATGCTTTTCGCTTGAATTTACCTCCATACATGCAAATTTATTCAGTTATCAATGTTGAGAATCTTAAACTGTATGAGCCTCCTATGATCATGGATGAGGAAATTAACGTACAGATTCCTTCAGTTGATGATTTGGCACCTGAATATATGAGAGAGTTGCAGGATGATGTTATTCTTGACAGAAATGTAAGAACTTCACGAAGGGGGAATGCTGAGTACCTTCGAGTGGGGCTGAAAGGAATGCATCCTAGCAAAGCAAGATGGATGGAGATGGGGAAAGTGAGGGAGCTGTACCCTCACTTACTTGCAGAATAATTCATGCTTTTGGTGGTCCAAAACCTCTCCAATGGGGAGGATTGATCCGACGGATTATTCCTCTTTGAAGATCCAATATGGTACATGGTTCGGAAAAAACGATTGAAGAAAATCGGACGGCAAAAATACAAAGCATCGGAGGTCGGAAGGCTTTTCTCTTCTGCAACGTCAGGGATCGGAAGCTTTTCCCCTTCCACAATGATGGGGCTCGGAAGCCTTTTCCCTTCCGCAACGGCGGGACGCGGAAGGCATCTCCCTTCCGCAACGGCGGAAGCTTGACGGACGTTCGGACAGATCGGAGGTCGGAACGATTCGGGAGCCGCAACGGCAGATGCCCAAGACTTACGGGTTGAAAAGTCAAATCGGGAGACTTTATCAATTGACAGTCCGCAACGGTGGAAACCAAAATACCTAAAGCCTCTGAATTGAAAACCAGCCGACAGCCGATTGAGATAGAGTTCGTCGGAGCCGTTGCTTGTCCGCTTCCGCAACGGCGAAAGAGCAGATGACTAAAGCTTTCGATACGTTCGCGCGGGGACATTTCTAAATGGGTTGCAGTCTGGTGCACAGTTTCGTTGCGGCAAGATATTGTCATCATGAGTACAGCTTCTTGGTAACAGTTTGACGAAGCTTTCTTGGCAGTTATGCCACAGTGGTGATAACGTGAAAGACATATGAACAACCGCTATGATAACGAGTTGGAATTTTGGTGGGGGATGTGAACAGTCGCATTCTCCTTGACGCTTCGGCTCATTTGTAACGGCAAGAATGAGGCTTGAATAGAGGAAGCTGGCAACCAGAAGGGGGACTCAGTTCATGGAGAGCACTGTACATTGTTTCTCAGTTATAGAAGCTTGGAGAGTTTGCTGTAAAAGGTTCCGGTGATGTACTGTGGAAGTCGACATTCTTTGTCATACTTTGGCTTTCTTTGCCCTACGAAGGCTGATTGTAATTTTCAGAGAAGGGTCTTAAAGAATTTGTATAGCATTATGTTTTACAGTTGCTAAAGTTGTTTCTAGAACCATTTTGTACCATTTTAAAGCCATTAATTGGATCAGTACCCATTGGAGAGGGACCCGGAGACGTAGCCCAGTGGAGGGGGTGAAGTCCGTTATCAACTTCTGTTGGTGATTCTGGTTTTGTGTTTTTTGCTTAGCGTCTGTCTATCAGTCTTGTTTTTCATTCCTGTTCTGAGCATTTAATTTCTGCTAATACTGTCCATTAATTAACCTGCTGAACGCATTCTTTTACAACAAACTTTTAATGCACTAAAGTTGAGGTCCTACGGATCAACTTGACATGACTTGTTTACATTATAGAAACTCCTGATAGGAACATCGGGGCATGACATGACTCAAGTACATTACAAATACATCCCGGAATAAACATTAGGTTACAATACATAAGAAATACAAGTGAATACATTCCAAAGTTACAATTACATTAACACTCCCTCTTAACTAGGAAGGTATTCTCTCGACACAATTTATCAGCACAAGTCTTCTTCTCTATATCATCTGGATCATCATCGAGTTCTCATCATCTTCACCTTCAAGTCATCTTCATCTGCAAGTCATCTTCATCTGGATCTGGATCATCATCACTGGATCTGGATCATCACTCGATCTAGGTCATCACTGCTAGATCATCATCATTGGATCATCATGGGTGTTATCTCATAATTCTTCTCGTCACAGGAATTTCTACAGAGCCAGCCCTTTTCATGCTGGTTGTAGGCCTAGCCTCCATGTAGGTCTTCTTCAGTGCTTATATCTGACCCTAAGTCAGAATGGCCCTCCCAGCACTTATATCTGATCATGTAGGAACCAATCCTATAATCATATCAGAAAAGAATGCCCAACACTCACATCTGACCATGTGGGAACACATCCCACAACCCTATCAGAAAGGCCCGGCACTCACCTCTGACCATGAGAGGAACCAATCCAACATTCATGTTAGAAATGCTCTGTACTTACATTTGACCATGCGAGGAACCAATCCAACATACATGTCAAAAAGGATCTGCACTTACATTCAACCACGCGAGGAACCAATCCAACATACATGTTCGAAAGGGCTCTGCACTTACATTTTCCCATGCGAGGAACCAATCCAGCATGCTTGTCAGAAGGGCTCTGCACTTACATCTGCCCATGCGAAGAACCAATCCAGCATGCATGTCATAAGGGCTCTTTACTCACATCTGATCATGTAGGAACCAATCCTACAGTCACATCAGAATGGCCCTCAGTCCCAGACTGAGCTTTTCTGGTAACTGACCAGTTGCCTTCATTCCAAGAATGGCATTCAGCGCTTACTTCTGATCATGCAGGAACCAATCCTACAGTCACATCAGAATGGCTCATCACTCAAATCTAACATGGAAGGAACCAATCCTCTCACCATGACAGAATGGCTCAGCCCTTACATCTAACCATGGAAGGAACCAATCCTCTCACCATGTCAGAATGGCTCTAGGTCTCATCGTTTCCCCTTGGAGGGAATCTCGATCTGGAGAACACCAAGCTTCTCCCTAAAGTACTCAAACTTCACCCTAGCTAATGGCTTGTCAACACATCATCTATCTGATCATCTGTTGCAACATACTGGAGCTTCACTACTCCCCTCTGCACCATATCCCTGATATAGTGATACTTGATCTCAATATGCTTCGACTTGTCATGGAACAATGGATTCTCTGACAACTTCACGTAACTTTGGTTGTCACAATGTATACAAGTAGCATCCATTTGGAGATCAAATAAATCAGACATTAGCTTTCTCAGCCGTACTGCCTCACAACTAGCTGAACAAGCTGCGACATACTCTGCTTCAGCTATACTCAGTGCCACACATGATTGCTTCTTGCTAAACCAAGAGATCACACCTGATCCCATACTGAAGCAACACCCTGAAGTGCTCTTCCTATCGATGGCACTGCCTATCCAATCTGAATCAACATAACCCTCCAGGTTAATCTTCTGATTCGCCTCATACTTGAGCCCATAATCAATTGTACCCCTTAGGTACCTTAGAATATGCTTTGCAGCAATCAAGTGAACATGTCTCGGATCTGTCAGAAACTAGCTCAAGGTGTCCACAGCAAAGAAAATATCTGGTCTCATGTTCGTCAGGTACATCAAGGACCTAATCATCTGATGATACATCATGGCATCAACCACTTCTGATGAAGCATCACTCAATAGCTTCGGGTTCGATGCCATAGGTGTGGTCATGGCCTTGCAGTCCATCATCCCAAACCTCTTCAGAATATCTACTACATACATCCCTTATCCGAGGGAGATTCCATCTGCATTCTACCACACCTCCATGCCTAGAAAATAGTGCATCATACCCCAAGTCCTTCATTTCGAACTCGACATCAAGCTTTCTCTTCGTATCAGTAATCAACCCATCCATACCTATTACAAACAGATCATCTACATACAGTAGGAGCATCACTGGGTTGCCATCTTCAACCTTGTAGTAAAGGTTGGAATCTGCTTTACTTTTGATAAAGCCCAAACTGGACAGAAAGCTATCAATTCTATCATACCATGTCCTGGGTGCTTGTTTCAAACCGTACAGGGCTTTCTTCAATCTACACACATGCGACTTCATGTTATGTGTCTCAAAACCGAGTGGCTACTCTACGTACACTTCCTCTTTCACTACACCATTCAAGAAATTAGTCTTGACATCCATTTGGTGTATCTTCTATTTCATCACTGTAGCCAGAGCAAGTAATGATCTAATGGAAGTGTATCTAGATACAAGCGCAAAGGTTTCTTCATAATCTATTCCTTCTTTCTGTGAGAAGCCATGAGCCATAAATCTTTCCTTATGTTTCTCTATGCTACCATCTGCAGCATGCTTGATCTTGTAGATCCATTTGGAAGTTACAACCAACTTCCCTTTTGGTCTTGGGACAACATCCCAAAAATCGCTCTTCATGATCGATTGATACTCTTTGATCCTAGCATCCTTCCATTCTTTCCATTCTGCCGCTTCTTCATAATTGGAAGGTTATTTATTGATAAAGTCACATAGTAAAGCTACATATCCGGAGCAAGATTTGGTTCTCTTTCTTTCTCTGTGATTCTCTTCTGGGGCCCCATATCTTTCTGCACCTTGGATAGCTTCTCGTACCCAAGCAGGTTTCCTCTTGTGAGGATTCTTCTCTTGAGGTGGATCTACAGGTTCTTGTGGTTCTTCAAAATCTCGATCTTCTTCTTGAGTCTCTTCGTTCATGGTTGTATCATGAATTCTGGGTGCTTCTACTCCTTCAGGTTCTTCAACAGATCTCTTTCTGGATTTGTTGTAAGTTGTGTCTTCGTCAAATGTTAAATCCATGCTGATGTCGATCTTCTTGAATCCTGGGAAATATATTCTGTAAGCCTTCGAGCTTTCACAATATCCCACAAATACACCCTTCTTTCCTGAAGGATCTAATTATGTTCTCTTCTCTTTTGGAATGTGTATGTACACAAGACAATCGAATATTCTGAGATGGCTGACTTCTGGTTTATTGCTGGAAAAGACTTCTTCAGGTGTCTTGTTCTCGAGTACTCTGTGTGGAGTACGGTTCTGTACATACACCATTGTTCTGGCAGCCTCTACCCATAGATGCGTGGGAAGATTTTGATCATGAAGCATTTCTCTTGCAGCTTCCATGATAGTTATATTCTTCCTTTCTACAACCCCATTATGTTGTGGATTATATGGAGTGGATAACTCCCTCTTAATCCTTGATTCTTTACATAAGTCTTTGAATTCATTTGATGTGAATTCTCTTCCATTATCTAATCGAAAGGTCTTGATCTTCTTTTCTGTGTGGTTCTCGATCAAGGCTTTGAATTCCTTGAACTTGCTGAAAACTTCATCTTTGTTCTTCATGAAGTAAATCCATGTCTTCCTAGAAAAGTAATCAATGAAACAAACATAGAACACATACCCACTTAGTGAGCTTGATGACATTGGTTCGCAAACATCGGAGTGGATGATTTCCAAGATTCTTTTTCCTTGCTTTCGCTACTTGGAAATGTCTTCTTTGTATTCTTTCCTTTTGCACATCCTTTGTAGACCCCTTCATGTTTTTCTTGAATTTATGGAAGACCTTCAACAGCTTTGCTTGCAAGTGGTAGTGCTCTGTAGTGCACATGTGCAAGCCTTCTGTGCCAAAGTTCATTGGGCTCTACCTTGTCATGGACCAATGCTTGTTCTAGATGGCCCTTCAATTTGTATAATCTTCCTTCTTGTTCTCCAATCACTATTGCATTGTCAATAGTCTTTGCTCTTGACCACATGAGGACTTGGCCATCTACAAATGCAACCCTCATGCCTTTTGCATCCAGTGTCGATATGGAGAGAACATTCTTCTTTAGTCCTGGTACAAACAAGACATCCTTCATTTTCATAGACTTTCCAGAGTCTAGCTTGTAGGGGGATTCACCACTACCTTTTATGGGATATTGGTAGTATTCCCCAAGTTTCACCTTATGGGGTGAATTATGTTCAGAAAGTTTCTCAAAATATTCCTTGAAACCTGTCATGTGTTTGGAAGCCCCACTGTCAATAAGCCAATCTTTGCTTCCATGAGTGACAGTTCCCATGAGAGCAGAGATCAGAACATATTCTTCTTCACTTGAAGAGTCTTCACTTTCTTGTTTTACTCTCTTTCTTGGAGGATCATTATCCTCAGTAGTGTGAGCATGATGTCTTCTTTTGGAGTTCCTCTTCTTCTTGGATCCATTCTTATTCATGGGACAATTTCTAGCAAAGTGTCCTATTTCATCGCATGTATAACATCTGAGTTTGGATGAACCTTTCTGATGAGAATGCTTACCTTGGTGATGATGCTTTTCCCTTCTTCCTTTCTTGGAGTGTACTGTGAGAGCTTGATCTTCACTTCCCATCTTTTCTTCTCGAGCTACTATTCAAGCTTCTTCTTGTGAACATTCTTCCCACATTCTATTGAACTTGACTAACTTCTTCCTAGCACAAATTCCTTGGATGAAAGAATCCCATGACCTAGGGAGACCATTCAAGGTTGTCATCACAATTTATGCATTCTCCACTTCTTCATCTACTACTTCCAGTTGTTCTTTGATTTGGGAGACCCTTGTGAAGTATGACTGGATGGTCTCCTCATTCTAGATCTTTACATTCTTCAACAGGTTCCTTAGAGTCATCTTCTGATTGATGTTCTTCCCTTCAAACAGTTTGGTTAGGTTATGAAACATAGCTTTAGGTGTCTTGAGGGAGACACCTGTGGTATGAGGTGATCCTTGATTAAATCAACAATAATCCTCTTTTCCATAACCAACTTCTTCTTATGTAAGGCCATAGCCTCATCTCCCTCTGGAACTGGAACCTCCTCATGGATATAGGAGTCCAACTCATTTTCTTCCAGGACCAGGGAGATCCTATACTTCCAGGCTCTAGATTTATCAGCTCCCTCAAGCTTTTCATCAATTTTGGTATGATGAGACATCTTAACTGAGAACCTCAAATGGAAATACAAAATATTTAGATCTTACCATGTCAAGATGTTAGATCTGGATTTGGAGCTGAAATCTTGCAGTGCTGGTTCAGGAGCAGATTAGGGTTTTGCTTTTCCAGAGTTCTGTCCAACCAAATGCTTTGATATTGATCCCTAACTTCAATTTTGAGGAGGAGATCAATCCAGGATTGGGCTCACTAAAAAATTCCACTTCTATGAAAATCCCTAATTTTCGGTAGCAATGTCGGGTCCAAAACTGAAAAATCTCAAAATTGGATTCTGCTTCGATAGAAAGATGTGCCCTAGGGAGGAGAGTTATTCCAACCTTCTTTTGCTGAAAAACTATGGAGAGAGATCCACAAAGTAGGAAGCCCTAGTTCCCGCACCTGCATAGTGTCTGATTCTCAAGTTAGCTCTGATACCATGTTAGATTTTTAACATTAAGCTAGCATTACATTAGGATCTTTAACTGAAAGAATAACAAGCACAACAATCAAACATAAGAGACAATGAACACAATGTTTTTCCTTGGGGAAACCATAAAGGAGAAAACCCCGCAACTTCCTTAGGGATAGAATCAGCACCAAAATTAAAACCCAAAAGAGTAAGATGATCTCCGATAGCAGTAACCTTCTTTCTTCCTTGCCCCAGTGTCTTCCTCTTCCTCAGCTATGCACTACAACTGAGTGTGAGTGAGTGTGTGATAAATAGAGAGGCTAGCTCTCTATTTATACTAATTCCTGACTTGACTAAACCCAACTAGGGCCAAATTCACTACTTGAGTCTAATAACCCTAGTGCCACAGAACTGCGGGGACTTTAACCCTTAGAAAATAGGAGGGTTACCCACCTTGACTTGACATGACTTGTTTACATTATATAAACTCCCGATAGGAACATTGGGGCATGACATGACTCAATTACATTACAAATACATCTCGGAATAAACATCGGGTTAGAATACATAAGAAATACAAGTGAATATATTTCGAAGTTACAATTACATTAACACTAAACAAATAAAAACATTTTTTACAACCAACCGACAACAATATCACAACTAAGAGCTGACATAGTCGACAAAAGGCCGCGTGTCATAACATCTGTTCAGAAAAAATACAACAATTGACATGAATTAGATTAGAAACAGAAATCACAAAAAGGAAAAGTTTTCAATTGAAGAACGACCATCCAGAAACTTCAAAACCAGTTAAATTCAGACACCGGAAAAAGAAAACCCTGAGAGATTGATAGTGGAAGACTTTCCTCCAGCATTTTCTCAGTTCAAGGAAGGTAGTCAACATATCAATGAAACTAAGGCATAAGAATGGATGGATACAAAAGTTAAAATAAAAGAATTCGATATATCTAATGATGATAGACCTAAAATTACAAAGATTGACGATTATTGGAATGAAGAACAAACAACAAAAATTGTCAACTTATTAAAATAATTTCAGGACGTTTTTGGTCGGGACTACAAATATATAAAGGGACTGGTTCAAGAAATCGGAGAAATGAAAATCGAATTTAAACTCGAGGCAAAACCCATAAATAAAAGACCATATAAAGTTGCACATAAATATAAAGAAATAGTAAAGAAAGAAATCAACAACATGTTTGCAACTAGAATCATTTACCCCACCGATCAGTCGGAATATGAAAGTCTAATGGTAGTCCAACTGAAGAAACACGACCAGACATGACTAAGAATCTGTGTCAACTTTCGCGAACTAAATAAAGTAACCCTTACAGACCCATTTCTGAAACCTTTTGTAGATGGAATTCTTAATGAAGTTGGAGGCCATGACTGATCCGAAAGGCTTGGGGGCAAAGACCCGGGAGGATTGAATGTCAAGAGAGGAGGAATATAGATAACATAATGGACAAATATGAGAAAGACACACCAAAGAAGTCTAGGATATGAATACTTTAGACAATGAAACATAAGTAAATATGCCAAATGGAGGGGTGAGGCTCAAAGAGGGTTCTTTGAGCCTCACCTCTCAAACCATACTAAGAAGAGCACTCAGAACTAGTAACCCAATAACTCAATAGAATAAGAGAAGCGTAAAATGTCAAAAATCCTTGAATGTTTTATTGAGAAGGCCTAGAGCCTTTTTATAACATTATTACAATGTTCCTTGGGGAAATACAATCGGTCAAAACCATGGGTTGTGAAATACCATGGATGAGAGAGGTACAATGTGCCTTGAATCCATACCAAGGAATAAAACCATGGGTTGTAAAATACCATGGATGGGAGAGGGTGGCCTCTCCATTTAATGCTTTTATGATGAATGAGAGAGGGTGACCTCCCCATTTAATGCTTTTATGACTCATACATCCAAATTTAGACCATTTCCCCCCTAAAATTCAGATCATTCATCTCCCTTAGAAAACGATGGTCCCCATCATTTCACGCTGAAAAGAGACCCATGATTACAATGTTCCAATTTCCATTGAAGAGAAGGGTTTTGTGTGGTTAACCCATAACCGTGTGTTTTGTGTGGTTGACCCGTAACCATGACCATGACTGTAGTTTTTGTGTGGCTGACCCCTAACCATGGGTTTTGTGTGGTCGGCCCCTAACTGCAGGTTTTGTGTGGTTAAAACATAACCATGGTTTTGTGTGGTCAACCTATAACAATGATTACAATAAGATTCAATAAAATTCCAAAAAGGTATTTGGTGCAAGTTGATGTCTTGCTGGAAATCCATTCATAGATTCTGATGCAGGTGATGAAATTGAATTCCATTGAAGACCCATTTGAGATATTGAAGAGAAATTTCCATCCATATAACATACTTACTCTGTGGTGGTCCAAGGAAAGATAAAATGTTTGATGAAGCTCAGGGTAAGCACGCCCATTGTTTTTGCAGACATATGTTGCTTCAATCAATTATATCTCTCAAACCATAAATCCAAATAAAAAACCGTGAAATACCCATTTTAGATAACAAAAATATATTTCCAATGAGATATGGGAGAGACTATGATATATTATGTGGAGTCTATGGTACGTTTTTAAATTTTTTGTACGTGAGGTCGCACTGTGTATAGATAGTTGTTGCTTTAAACAAGCATATCTCACAAACTAGGAAGTTAAATGAAAAACCAAAAAATACCCATTTTGGATGACGAAAATATATTTCCAATGAGATATGAAAGAGCCTTTGATATGTTCTGTAAAATCCATGGTACTTGTTTGAAGTTGTTGTACGTGAGGTCGTGCTATGTACATACATGTGCTACTTCAAACAAGCGTATCTCACAAACCAGGAAGGTAAATGAGACACCAAAAAAACCATTTTAGATGACGCAAATAAATTTCCAATGATCTATGGATGAGCCTCTGAAAATCTCTATGAAAGTTGTAGCATCAGTTTGAAGTTTGTAGAGACGTGGTGACCTTTAGTTCTTCTATCATGATGTTTATATGATGGTTTTACCGCTATGGTTGGGATGAGATGGGGTTGGAATGAGGTCTCCCAAGATTCAATAAGAATGAAAAAAGTATTTTAATCCATTCCATGGCCATATGAGGATGTAATAAGGCTTGATCCAGAGTGTAGATAGACACAAAGGATGCCAAGGGTTTGTAGAGAAACATGGGATGTTGTAGAGATCATGGAAATTTTTGCTGCAACTTAGAAGGCCTCTAGTTCTCGAGGAATAACTCTAATTTTTACAGTGTATGTCCCAACAAATGGACTCTAAGTGTGCCAAATGGAGGCTAGAAATTCCTGTAGATCTTTGAACCCAAACTATGCTCAAACCTCATTCCCATGGAGAGTGTACCTTTTCCGATAACACTAATCCAAAAGGCTTGGGGGCGAAGACTCGAGAGGATTGAATGCCAAGAGAGGAGGAGGAGAGATAACATAATGCACAACTATGAGAAAGACACGCCAATGAGATATAGGATATTGATATCTTAGACAATGAAACATAATTAAAAATTCCAAATGGAGGGGTGAGGCTTAAAGAGGGTTCTTTGAGCCTCACCTCTCAAACCATACTAAGAAAACCACTCAGAACTAGTAATCCAATAACTCAATAGAATAAAAGAAGTGTAGGATGTCAAAAATCCTTGAATGCTTTATTGAGAAGGAATAGAGCCTTTTTATAACATTATTACAATGTGACTTGCGGAAATACCATGGGTCAAAACCATGGTTGTCAAATACCATGGCTAAGAAATGTAGAATGTTCCTTGAATCCATACCATGGAATAAAACCATGGGTTGTCAAATACCATGGATGGAGAGGGTGTCCTCTCATTTAATGTTTTTATGATGAATGAGAGAGGTTGGCCTCTCCATTTAATGCTTTTATGACTCATACATCCGAATTTAGACCATATGCCCCCTGAAATTTAGATCAATGAGTGTTACTCGTTTATAGACGAATTTTCAGGATATAATCAAGTACCCATCACTAAAGAAGATCAAAAGAAGACAACATTTGTATGTGAATTCGGACCTTTCAAATATAAATTTATGTCATTTGGGTTGAAAAATGCCCCAACTATTTTTCCAAGATAGTCGTCAAATCATTTCAATAATATATTTACAAAACAATGGCTGTGTATTTTGATGATTGGACAATTTATTCTATGCTGAAAAACCACTGTAAATGGCTAAGACTTATGCTATAAATATGCCGACAAATCCAATTACCCTTAAATATCGAAAAATGTATCTTTACAACCCTATAGGAATCCTACTAGGACATGTAGTATGCAATGAAGGTATCAAAATCGATTATGAAAAAATAACAATTATTCTCGACTTAAAACCACCAATAAACCCTAAACAAGTAAGAGTTCTACTCGGACATATGGGGTATTATAGGAAATTTATCTGACATTATTCTGGCATGACCTATACATTAGAAGAAATACTAAAAGAAAATCAGGAATACAAATGGACCGATGAATGTGATGCATCATTCGACATATTAAATAAAAAAATAGTCGAAGCACCCATCTTGCGATTCTGAAATTGGTCAATCAAGTTTCATGTACATATCAATGCATCTAGAATAACAATTGGAGAAAAAATAACACAACCCGGTGACAATGGAATGGATCATCCAAACACATACATTAGTATAAAATTAAAGAAAGCCGAGCGGAACTATTCAAAAACAGAATGAGAGCCACTTGAAATGGTATTCACACTTAAAAACACCAACATTAATTACTCTCTAATCCGTTTGTATTTTACGCAGATCATCAGGCATTGAAATATTTAGTAAATAAACCATTACATGACGGAAGAATATGTTGATGGTAATTATTATTTCAAGAATGCGAGTTTGAAGTCATAGTTCAACTGGGAAAAACAAATGTCGGTCCCGACCAATTATCAAGAATCAACACAGGTGAAGAATTGACGATAATTGAAGATGATTTCCCAAATGCACATTTATTCTGAATTGAAGTTGTATTTTTCGACTTAGCATAAATTTCTCAATTCCTAGAAGAAGGTCAAGCACCATAAGAGATGAGTGATAAAAAGAAAAAGATCTTAGCGATGAAAGCTACACCTTACACTATAGTAATTGGATTCCTATAAAAACTTGGATTAGACGATGTTTTATGGTGATGGGTTCTCGACCATGAAAGAGAACATAATAACTGAACGACATTACGACCCAGCTGGAGGACATTTTCAGGCCAAAACGACGACTAGAAAAATACAACAGTCGAGATTATGGTGGCCGACAATACATTGGGATTGTCGAGAATTCATGAAGAAATGTGACTGATGCCAATGAATAGGTCAGCTTCTACCAAGCACTGAAATGCCCTTAATATCGGTAAACCCAAGTTTAACATTGGAAATTTGGGCAATTGATTTTAAAGCACCATTTCCAATACCAGCTAGACAAACATGGGCACAATATATTATCACATCAGTCAAATACGTTACTGAATGGGAAACAACAGAACCAATCGAATCTTTCTCAAGTGAGATAGCCACATAATTTATATACGAGAACATCGTCACAAGATTTGTATGTCCATTGACCTTGATTAGTTATCAAGGATCACATTTCGTAAACAAAACAATCACATCTTTGACAAAAAAATTCATGATTGAACATCTAAAAAGTAAAACATATCATCCTCAATCTAATGGTACAGTTGAAGATTTTAACAAAACATTTGTTAGGATTATTAATCCTTCCTTGTCCAATTTGGCCATATGTCTAAATCAGAAGTCATGTCTAAATCGGGAGTCCATCCAGTCTATTTTTAGTCACTAGTACCATTGGGTCCACTTGGCCTAATTGGGGCACGTGTTTCAGTTACTAAAGTGTGGGGAACACTAATTGAGGCCTACTGCCACTGATTGCACTTACATGCATCAGTTTAGGAGCCTCGTAGACTATTCCCTACAATTTATGAGCCACTAGGAGTGCCAAAACCAACCAAGATCAATTTAGTTCTGTTGGTGACTAGTCAAGCTAAGTTAGGAGTCAGTTACATTCAGTTCTAGTCCTCTACATTCAGTTAGCGCTACGTTTGCATGGCTACACTGAGTAGGGGCGCATTTCTCACCTACCATAGTCAGTCAGCCTTAGTCAACACTGACTGTAACACTTGAGTTGTGTTTTAGAGCTCCTATGAACTCCGGTTATGGTTTAGACAAGGTCAGTTAACTATTGAGTCCTCCGATAGTGATTTAGACAAGGTCTTAGTTACCTACAGTCAAGTAGAGTCTAATCAATTCGAATTTCCTCATGTGGATTCAAATTGCATGTGGCTATTAAAGCCATTGTACTTCATTGTAATTATTATCTAATTAGATTTTTTATTAATGAAAGCATTCACGGCTGCAAGCCATTTTTGCACTGTTTCATTCTTCAGTTGCTGAGTAAATTGTGTGATCTATCTTGTGAGTTGTGTGTTTGTCCAGATATCTATGTGCTCAATTTAATAACATTAACAAGAGGATTAACAAAAATATGTAATACCGACAAATACGAATGGGATGACAAGATACTTATTTTTTTTATGGGCATACAGAACCACATATAAATGTTTGACAGGTCAGACACCATTCCATCTTGTCTATGGACAAGACACACTCGTACCATTACATTTTCGACAACAAAATCCTTTGATTGCTGACATATTAGGCATTTATTCGAAGACGCTAGAAAATAAAGATTAGCACAAGTGTCTGAATTACAAGAACACTGATTAATTGCAATGCAACACCAAGAAATCCAAAAGAAACAATAAGAATTTTGGCACGATAGAAATATCAAAATTAAAATTGCGTCATTTGGATACCTAGCATTACTATACAATAGTCGAGTTAAAGGAAAACCTAAGAAACTACACGCTAAGTGGACGAGTCCATATATTGTCGAAGAAATCAACGCTAATGGATAAGTCCAACTAAAAACACTTCAGGGGAGTGTATTTCATAAATTGGTTAATGGTTCCCAACTAAAGTGGTTCAAAGCTTAAAAAAAAAAGTTGTATAACTATAAACAGTTGAAAAACAGCTATAAAAGTATAAAAACGCAAGCAAAGTACTATGAAACAAACCAATATGACGATATCTTGGATCATCACTGAGGAAGCAAGCAACAAAACACAGTATGAGAGATACAATCATCGACATAACAGGCATGGGGAATTCCGACCACTTCGACATTACCAACACCATCACAACACAGAAATACACTGACACAACAAAGAGAAAACAGTGAAATAAAGTCATCATGAACACTGACCCATTAAGCACAAAAGTTGGCATGACTTAAAATAAACACCAATATCCCTCCATTTGTAGTTGATTTCACCATTAATATCGTAATTAATACCACCAACCACTACGCCTTCCCTCGCTCCAAATATCTTCGCTATAAATACCGCAATAGAATAGACTTGGATTTCATTCTGTGAAGAACTTGAGCATCAGGGCAAGCAAACACCAGAGCGTAATTTATCAGTTTCTAAACTAGAGTATCCGACTGACACAATGGAACCGAAAAAGTCGACGACAACTACCACATCCTTGACGAACACGCTTAAACAATTGGAAATAGCTAGCACACCATTAGAGATCCGATTACACAACATTCGAAATGCCAAATTTATCGAATCACAATGGAAGAGGACATCAAAGGAAATCAAGGAATGGGGAACCGAGAAATATGGAAAATGGAGAGAGCAAGCTCGAAGATTAATCACCAACACAATCCTTGGCTACATGAATGCACCACTAATGGATAGTTTTTTCGACACAAAAGAAATTATTGCACAATTCATCATCAACAGATATCATAATGGTAAATTTTATTTCAACACACCCATGGAAATTACTAGCGACCTAATCTACAAGATTACCGGTATATCAAAAAAAGGTGACCCTATCCCTACCAAATTGAACCCAAGCCTAGTCAAGGGATTAATAGGTACTCTGACAGGAAAAAACTCAAGATGATTAATAGTCAATCAAATCATCTATGGCACACCAAAAATAGCTGCTAAAATTATCTCCCTGGATTTAACAAGCACAAGCAAAGGTTTCGGCCTAAGGCTCGACATGCTCAACGTTGTTCAAAATGTGTCACAAACAGGGAAACTCTACCACTGGGCCCAACACCTAGCTGAGAACATTAAGAAAATATGCATGAAATGTCAAGAAGAGTGCACCTACATCATATTTCCTTCATTAATAATATGGATAGTGATGTACCATCTTCGACCAGTCGGAGATAAGGATTTTACCGCACCAAATCGTTTAGCTATGTGGAACTTTAAATCCTTCATCTCGGGTGGTTGTCAATTAGGAACAATGAAAAAAAATTGGCTCTACACATGGTTCCAAGCACTGAATATAAAAACTACTTGATGGAGGGTACGACAGAAAATTTGAAGATGTCTACCACCGACGACACACATCCAACTTGGGTTGGACCACACATCGATCTGGTACTTACAAGGGGCTGGGAGTACAAAAAAATAACTCGACTTTTACCTGTTGGTTGAAGAATTATTTACTGAGCTAAGTCGACAATCCAAAAGTAAGTTGGATATACTGACCATCGCAAGAAGATTCGATCAACGATTGGTCGAACATCTTACCGACATGGAAAAAGAAGAGGATTACAAAATCTGTGTCCACTTGAACACTTTCACTCTCGACCGCGACAATATTGGTGACATCAATTCCCTAGGTATTTCTCTACCAGCTCCAAAAAAACTACAAGAATAGAGATACCAATCCGATGAGAGTACCCGGTCCAACGTTCCTCTTTCGGAATACGCCTTGACAAAAACGAATATCTATTGAGTGGCTGCTGAAATATTCAAGTATTGTCAAAACTAGAAGAGTACGACAAAAGGAAAGGGGAACAAAAAACTCATTCTTCAATAACCAACTGAAGATGATGATGCATAGCTATTTGATAGTGTGACTCAGATTCTTGAAGATGCCACCAGAAAAATAATTCTAGTCGACGAGCAGATAGGATGGTTCATCACAGAAGAGGAGAAGCAACTCGACTGACCTGAATCAAGTTAGAAAAATGTCAGGCTCGATGTTGATCTCACCGATACCCCACCACCACCATCCTCGACTCTGGTTATCAAAGAATAAGTCATACTGACTTCAATAACCACCACACCACTTTCCCTGGCACATCCATACATACAAACATTATCAACACCACTCTATTCCTGCCTTCAAAATGATAATGAAGTCACATACTTCATCAACCAATTACCATCCCTCCTCCCCAGCTTGAAAAATATAATGATAAACAAACCGGTTCTAGCCACGGAAGCCCCGCAGACAAGTGGAACCATACTCGAAAGTGTTGATCCCCCACAATCATCCATCCTGTAGCCACAAGTTGTTGGGTATAACGCAACAACCATACAGAAAAATCCTGACTTAACCAACAACATTGTAGAAGAACACACTTCAACATTCATCCCTCAACCTATTGACCAACACTTTGCACCAAAAAACATTCCACGGATTAAGCAATCCACCATTGACACAATTACTGAACCCACCAAACTTGTCTATGATATACTACCATCAACCTCCGACTAACCTTTGGAACAAGAAGAAGTAATCCCACCCATCGACTCACATACCTCACCTATATCACCTCTTCCTCCATCACCACATATCACTTATCCCTCCAAAATTTCCCTTACTACCCATCATAGCCCTATTATTACCCCAGGTAAGGAACAAAATTAGGAAGAAACACTAGAGAGCCTATAGGAATAGATCCAGGAGACCGACTGAAAAATCAGAGAGGAAGAATGAAAGAAAAGAAAACAGAGAAGAGAAAAGAAGAAGCACGAAAAGGAATAACAAAGGCAATTACAACAAGCACAAAAACAGAAAACTTCATTAGTACATATGACCCAACTCTGTTCGACATTTACACTTGATACAAACAAATCCAAAGAGGAAGAATTGGATCGGTTGATGCATGCAATTAATAAGGAGTATAAACACAGAAGAACAAGGACAAAAGAACAAATAAATAATTTGGATGCGGATCAGAAATAATTTGTAACCAAGTGTGAAAACCTGACACGAGAGTTTATTATGATTCCAGAAGGGGCGGACCCCTCGACAAAGCACATCGACTTTTTGAAAATTTTGTGTCGACATTTCAAGAGAAGTTAAAAGAAATACGACATGAGCAGGATGAGGAGACTACTGTATTACATTGGAACCAATTTATACCAGTTACCACATCCTACAAATTGTTTACTCAATATGTTACAGCATCTGCTGTCACAACAGATGTCCTGCAGAATTGGTACACTTATTATGGTAAGGTATTCGAAGAGATACAAAAGACGTGTGAACTAATCTATTCAATGCAATACGGTCAACCAAATGCCAGTGAAGCAATGGCATAAACCATTGTTAATCAAATCGTTCTGGAAAATAAAAAACTTGAAAAATTAGAACGACAAGAACATTAGTGGATCAATCAATCCAGCACTAGTCTTTTAAGCATTGACAAAATCTAGCCGCAGCTACAATGGCTACTTTCTACTACTGATGAAAAGAATCGGAAGTGGCATGATCAATATTTTGAATGTAGATATGCACAAGAAGTTAAAAAACTTATCAAGTCTTAGAATAGGCCTTATGACGGACATACAGACTGCTCTCCATGCCTCGGAAGAGTCCCAACATCATTTATCGGTGTCTACCGAGACTATTGTAGAAGCATGTGTTCAACAACAACCAACCCGCAGTTAGATCAGTCCAGAGTAAAAAGAGCAATAAATGATCACAACTACTCAAACAGAGAAAGAGCCATCTCCCTATTTCTTCTGGATGAAGACAGATTCTGAGGTGGGGTAGATGTTGGATGAGCCTAAGTCAGTTAGCCGACTAGGTCCTTCAATATACTAACTAATATATTATGTCGACCTCATAGGTTGTGTCGGTTGGTTGAACTGACAAGTAGTTATGTAACTGTTTGTAAATCATATATATAGGTTGTAGAGGCAAATGAAGACTTTGTTTGATTTTATGTATGAATCCACATGTGTTCTTGAGTAATATAAGTTATTGTTATTCTATCTACTATTCATTGTATCTTGCTTATATAATTGTTATATGAACTTGTATATGTATCATTGATAACATTGCAATCTGATTGATTACAACAATATATGCTATGTGATTTTTAATGGAGTTAAAGTATAATCACATGCAATGTTCACATACACTAACGTCTGAAAACTAGTCCTCATCTATACTTTGATGTGAGAAGGTTCTGACAAAGTCCAGATCACTTCATAATTTAATATATTAGCAGATTAAAATTAAAAATTAACATTTGTTTCCTTAACTAAAAAAATATATATATATAAACCATGCGCACTACATTTGAGCCATTCGGATAACACTGCGAATAATGCTACATGTAAATTCACAGGGTGCACTATTTGCAATGCATTTTGGTAGGACATGCATCGCACAAACGGTGCATGATAATATCATAACACATCGATGAACTAGGTTTAAAAAAATATGAACAAAAACCGATGTGTACAATAAAAAAAAATGTATTGTATATATGGAGCACTGACACGTTCCAAGTGCACTTCCAAACAAAACACTTTTTTTAAAAATCATTGTGTTAAGAAATTCCTTCCATTAAATCTTTCACACCGATGTATTGGTGCACCAGCATGTATCTAGAGTACCACGGCCAAGTTTAATTTTTGAGGTCATCTAAGGCGACTACGGTGAATGCTAAGAACATTTAAACACCATGAACACTACAATAACATGTCAACAATGCACTTGTTTTCTTGTTGAAAATTATTTAAATATAAAAATGAACAAAGGTTCAATGATGTGGCTTGATAAATGCACCACACTAATTTGTCAGTGTGCTAACGTGTATATGGCGCACCGTAAATAATACAAAATTTTTAAAAATTATAAATGGTTTCAACAATGCACACAATAAACCCAAACATATCGCATAGAGGTGCATTGATGTGTGCCAAGCACACCGCCGAAACAAACGTAGTTTAAAGAAATTATTACTTTAAGTAGTGTGTTGGCAAGGGGTTGGGGTGAGTTGCACAACATCGTGGATATTGTGCAAGGTTGGAAGACACCACGCAAGACAAAGATGGCGCGATAGGTAGAAGATAGACTACTTTTTTATTATTTATGTCATTTTTTGTACTTGTTGACCATTTTTTTGTGGATATTGGTCATTAGTCAGTTAAATCAGTTAGGAGTTAGTTAGAAGTGGTGAATGAATGTAAAGGCGCAATCCTATATATAGAAAGAAGAATTGTGAATGAAGATATCGATAGATGACTTTTGTAGAGATCAAGTTGATCATTGACATCTGAGGCATCTATCTGGAGACGAATTGTTGTCTGTTTTGATATGCGGATGATTGTGCAGAAGTAATATGATAAGAAGGATGTTGACTTGAATTGTTGTTATCTTCTGTTATATTTTTCTGTCTTTTTGTTCTTGTAAAGTTAAATGATGAATGCTAAGTGAATCTAAAATATGGCTCTATGATGTGATGGTTACTATTTATGAATGTTGCTATCTTTTTAGATCTGTTTTCACTCTAATAGATCTGTTATAGTTAAGAATGAATGATGTACGATGGTGAATGGTTATGTTAAAGAAGATGATATGTTCTTGTTGTTAATATGATAAATTTTCGACACCCTAATCCTCTTCTATACTATGGAAACTTGGTTCTGTCAGCCCTCCCTTGAACATCTCGGGTGAGACTTCATCCGCTCTGCAGGTGTTGCTAGACAAGTTAAAACCTGTATGAGTTGATGCTCAGGGAGATCGCAGCAAGTCGAGCATCAACAGAGTGGGACCCCTGTCGACTGGGTTTTGTTGGTTGAGGTTTGAGCCAACAAATGGTTCCATTTCCAGGACCTTGTTGCAACTGAGAGGAGGGTATGTGGCATCCGACGCGAGCAGAAGGTCAAGAGTGGATGCGACATCTGAAGCAAACAGATATTCAATATTGGTTTGATCAAAAGCTACGAGAGTTTGCTGAAGTGGAAAATCAGAACTATGGACTGATGACTGACAAGTTGTTTACAAATTATATACACAACGGTCCTTACGAGTATTTTTTATGTGAGTTTCCCATCATACTGTACGAGTGGTTGGCACAGTTTAGATACAAGAAAACAAATTTCCAAGGATGAGAACCAATGTCTTGGACCCCTGAATTGATCCAGGAGCTGCAAGAAACCGACAACATAGCATCACGAGCTGTTGAGGCCTGGTTGGATAGCATCCTAGAAGTATATATTACTGAGTTCGCAGTCGACACTAGTAAGTGTTACAATGAAGCAGAAAGAGAATTCTTCAATGGACCCAGAGGTGGGTTCCTATTATCGCTCCAATTGTCAATTAAAATGCTTGTCTGCAAAAAGGGTATACTGAAGATGCACCTAGAGTAGTAGAAATCTAGTGTGGGGAGGTGGTGGATACTGCAACTAAAGGGGGGAGACGAATGGGAAGATAAGGGGTAGATGGGTACACGTTTCGACAAGACTATGAGGGAAGCTGAGGAAGAAAGTGGTTGTACAAGGGGAGGAGCAAGGACAACCATACCCAGACTACGCCTAGGACAGCAGTAAGATCAAACCCCAACAACAACGTTCCCACGTCTCTGCGCACTACTTCAAACTCAAGGAGAAACAAAAATTCCACGTCAACTTTCTCGACGTGTCAACAAAAATCTAGTAGTAGGTCAGCATCTGTAGGAAGAAGGCCCAGGATGGCGAGCGACAACACACAGTTACCTTTGTTCCATGGGAACGGGACTGATGATCTTGAGCAGTATTGGTTTCTCTATGAGGCAATATGGACTGTTAGATAAGCCACAGATGATGATGTCAAGAAGGGCCAACTAGCGAATACTCTGTAGCGTCGTGCGCTAGATTGGTACATGAAATTTATACAGGTTCCTATGGGGACCCCTGCAAAAACATTGGATGAAGTTCGAAAGGGATTGATTGAAGAATTATGGAATCCTAAATCGGAGGCGCAATACATTACCGAGTTGAAATAGATCAAGCAATTTTCCAATGAGACTATTTGGGATTTCAATCAAATATTTAAGACATTGATGGCATGGGTTAGCTTTGATATGAGCGATGTTCAGTATACAGAGTGGTTTATTGCAACCTTGGTACCTCATATCCAAAAACCACTAATGCAGCAGAAGATCACGACACAGAGTGAGGCTCTGGAGATTGTGATGAAGTTAGAAGCTTCACCTGTTGGAGTGAATGTAGTTGGTATGAATCAAATCCATGCGCAACTAGAAAATTTAATGCTTCAGTTACAAGACATCAAGAAGACGAAAGAGGATCGAGATGATATTTTGTGCACTCAGTGTCATGCAGACGGGAACAACAAAGACAACTGCCCTAGTTTCCGAAATCATACGGTGTTAGGAGTGCCGAACCCATTAAGTTACGGCAAACCCATTAAGTTATGGCAGTGTACCATGGTGTCCCATATGTCAAGTCTATGGGCAGCGGCATGAAAAGTGTAGATACATGGAGAAGATAGTGTCAAAACCAACCAACCTATATTGTTCCTTTTGTAGATCGGTGGGACATGAAGACAAAGGATTTTGTGCATATGATCTGCTGTAGAAAAGAACATATGATTCATACTTTGTGAAGGGTGAATATCATCATGCAACACAACAACCATAGCTGCAGCCTCAGATGGTAAACTCTTGGCCTCAACCGCAATATACACCACCGTCGCCAAACCAATTTATACAATGAAATCCGTACCACAGTTTGCACCGCAGCCACAGTACAATCAGATGGCAACGCCTCAGCCAAAACCAAAGTATGTTCAAGCTACACAGTATGTTCAGCAGTAGCTGAATCTCTCGCCACAACAGATGGCTCAATCACAGTATCAACAACAACGAGGATTTCGCAGAGGATTTTGAGGAAGAGGAGGAGGACGAGGTCGCGAATCAGTCCAATTTTATAATTGTGGGGTATTTGGACACTACCAGAGGAATTTACCACACTTGCAGTGCTCATGCACATATTGCACAATGATTGGTCATACTGTCGAAAACTACCCACAGCTAATTGCAAGGTGACAGGTCGGGAACATTCTTCAGTTGTAGAGCCAGAATCAGATACAGACTCAGAATCAACTACAAAACCAGAACTAGTTGCAAACCCAGAATCAAGTTCCAATCTATAATTAGTCTGTGAATCAACCTATGAACCCTCCGTTGAACCAGAATCCTCTGCTGACTCAGAATCCACCAATAAACCAAAATCAAGGATCGACAGTTGCGATGATCTCAGCAGAGCCTAGAACAACATATGTGGACGTTCCCGTTGTCACCCATGTAGGAGCCACAACAGGAGAGGATGGGCCTCTCCCACAGATTCACTGGCTAGATAGAAGAAGGCACTGTTTGATATCACAACTGAAAAGGAGACATTTTTTAGAGCCTGATATGCGATCAGAATAAATCTTGGTAAGTCACATGTCTATGAAATGCCTCCCGCTTTTGATTCTTCACTAGAGGCAGGACCATCACGGCAGGATGCCACCTTGCAGCACTTCTTTGAGAGTTTCTTATCATTGGTGAGAGATCCAGATTCTTTAGCTAAGATTGAAAATTTGCTGCACCACCCAGGTAAGGAACAAAAAGAGTATGTGGTGAACTATTTACACAAGAAAGGAGATGCATATGAATATTCAGATTGGAGACTATGAAGTCGACTCGGTCATGTTGGATCTGGGATCTGATCTGAACATCTTAACAAAGAAGACCTGGCAAAAGATGGGGAGGCTGGCATTGGGTTGGTCCCTGGTGCAATTGCGATTGGCTAACCAAGCTAAAGTGAAACCAATCAGACGAGTATCCAACTTGGTTGTGGACGTGGAGGGTATGCAAACTTATGTTGACTTTTGTGTGATTGAAGTTGTTAATGGTGAAGGATCCTATCCCGCACTGCTTGGGGTTGGATGGGCCAATGACATTATGGCAGTAATTAACTTCAAGAAGTAGATGATGAATTTTGAGAACCAGGACATTAGGGTCATCGCACCTATGGATCCCAATGAGGGAAGGCGATACATTGAACTAGTAAAGGATGAGGTTGTTCGGGGATGGAATCACACTTACAACATCTCTAAAGATTATATCCACTCCACTGCCGATGGAGAACTAGCATGGCGCATCACTAGTTTTGCGTCCTCTGATTTTGATGATGTGCTAGAAATTGGCAGAACCGCATGCATGAGGTGTCAGTTAGGAAGTGCGACCTGATCACACAATCATTGCGCCATGTCACGATTGAGATTATAGAATAACCAGTTTACGAAGGGCTACCAGAACTTCTAGCATTATTAAGGGAATTTGAAGGAAAGGTATTGGAACAGTAGCAACTGTTGGCGATGGAGGAAGCATTGAAGGCTACCCCAACATGCTGTTGGGTGACCCATAGAAAGATAATTACTGAATGGGCACAATGTCGATAGTTGGTGACTATTCTCTTCAGTGACACAGAAGTATATCATACTAGGAGATACGATGCGTGTAGTGACCTTTGCGGTCACCTAACGGAATCCCAAACATTGTGGTCATTGCGACCTAAGGATGAATGGGTCCATGCCCATATTCACAACTTGGATGAAATGCCACGATCTTGGTATATGTTAGAGGAGCTGCGCAGGGAAATCACCACTTGGGAGGAGATGACGGTATTCTTTGCGTAGACCTTTAGCTTTGCAGACACTAATCCTGATGTCAACAATGCACTTCAGAACATTCAGGATGTGGTTCTCAAAGTTGCACTAGTCGCATATTGTTACAACTGATTTTACCACACATGGTGGATCACACCTTTATGGCCTTCCCTGTCCCTCTACAAACTCTTTAGACCCCATGGACCATTTTTGTACCTTTGATGTTTCCAAGATCATCCCTAAAAACATGCATTATTTGCTATACGTGACTTTTAAACCTATTCTCGCATATATACGTGGATTTGACCCTTAAACCTGCGTACATCGGGATGTGTGCAAAAGGACAAATAGTTTTGGAGTTTTTCTTGATGTGGATCTAAGTCATTTGTCTCTTGGCCTTCCATATGCCTTGAGATCACTCGGATTTTACCTTTCATTACCCCATTGAAGTGCTATATAAGGAACCCTTTGGATACATTGAAAGGAGAGGAATTGAAGAGCAAGAAAACTATAGTCCATTGTTGCCAAAGCTTATACTTGAGTCTGCATCCCTTTGTCCCTTGGAGCACTTTGTGTTCTTCCCAAGCTTGCCTTTGCTTGTGAACTTGCTATCAAGAGATGGAGGATTGAAGTGGTGGAGGCCTAGGTGGAGGACTCAATTTCTTCGATTTGCAGACGTGCCGATAGAGGTTGTCACTATTGTAATCTTTGATTTATATTAATAGAAATATCTTTTCCTGTCCAATAATGTGTATTTAAATGAGTATTGAATCCATGGATGCTTTTAAATGCTTATATGTTATTGATTATATATGCTAGAGTATGTCTAACATAATTATATAGCATGCTTGTCTTGTTTGCTGAATGTTGAGAGAGCAAATTATCAATCCAAGCGAGAGTGGAAAAGCTCAACGGGGATCTACACCAACCTCCCCGAATAAGGTATGTTTCGAGATCCTTTAGTGTTAGATGTTTGGTTTCTCTTGCATATAGGAAAGGATTGATTTCTACGGTTACCCTGTCTGTTGTGGTACCCCAAACCATAGGAAGTTTTCTTCATAACACATATCGTGTGGATCCACATGCGCAGTGCCACATGCAGTCGATAATGGAATTTTATAACATGTCTAGTGAACCTAAAGATGATGATGAGCTACGAAATATCAATATTTCAGAGACAGAACGAAGTAAGGACGTTGTAGCATCGGATGTACCAACTGATCCAATGAGTTAGCCGCTGAAGATCAGAAAGGTTAACATTGGGACGGAAGAGAACCCAAAGTTTGCAAGTGTTGGGGACTATTGGGACAAGGAGACCATGTAAAAAATCACAGACCTGCTACATGAATTTCAAGATCTCTTTCCAACAAAGTTTTAAGAAATGAAAGGGATACTAGGTGATCTAGGAGAGATGAAGATTATGTAAAAGCCAAATGTAAACAAGTACGACAGAGGCCATATCGCCTGAATCCACGATACAAAGAAAGAGTCAAGGCTGAACTTGACTGGATGTTGAACGCTGGAATCATTGAGCTAGTAGAAGAATCATAATGGATCAGTCCCATGGTGGTCCAAGACAAGAAAACAAGTGAAGTTCGGATCTCTGTCGACTTAAGAAAATTGGATGATGCCTGTATGCATGACCCATTCCCAACGCCATTCATAGATGAATTACTCAAGGGAGTTGGCAGTCAGGATATGTACTCGTTTACAGATGGATTTTATGGTTATCACCAGATCAGAATTGCCAAGGAGGATCGACATAAGACAATATTTGTCACTGAGTGGGGCTGCTTCCAATACAGGGTGATGCCCTTTGGGTTGAAGAATGGGCCTGCAGTATTTTCTCGAGTTGTTGTTGCGGCATTTAAATATTTCATTCAGAAGTTTGTACATGTGTACATGGATGATTAGACAATGTATGGTCTAATCAAGGACCATTTGGCCAACCTTCGACTGATGCTGGAAAGGTGTCGACGGCATCAGATCACATTGAACTCCAATAAGTGCATTTTTTGCGCACCATTTGGGATACTGTTGGGTCACATTATGTGCAAGGAAGGATTATTGGTTGATCCTATAAAGAAAGCGCTCATTTTGAGCTTACCACCGCCGACAAGTGTGAAGATTCTTCGGGCGACACTAGGGCACACTAGGTACTACCACAAATTCATTAGAGGATACGCTGCAATTACTGCCCCTATGGAGAAATTACTGAAGAAAGATGTTGTCTTTATATGGAGTCCAGAATGTCAAGGTAGCTTCAACACGCTGAAGGCCAAGAGGGATTCAGCATCGATACTTGTGTTCCCTGACTGGAACAAGGAGTTCCATGTTCATGTTGATTCCTCTTCTGTTGCGCTCAGAGTAGTGCTTGCGCAACCAGGATAAGGAGATTTGGATCACTTGATTGCTTTCGCCAGTCGAAAATTGTTCTTTGCTAAGAGGAACTACATGACAAAAGAGTGTGAAGGTCTGGAAATGGTATACATGCTGCAAAAATTCAGACATTACCTTATGGGTGGTCACTTCAATATGTTTATTGATCATTCTGTGTTGAAGTATATGGTCAATAATCATGTGTTGGGGGGAAGATATGTTATTGGTTCCTTCTCTTTCAGGAGTTTGATTTTGAAATAATTGTGAAGCTGGGTCGCTTGAATGCTAGCCCTGATCATTTATCCATAATTGAGATAGGCGAAGAGCCTACTAATATTGGAGATGGACTTCCTGATGCACAGTTATTCCAGGTTGACATGGATGATGACCAATATGCCCCAATAATCCATTTTTTGGCGATGGGAGTCGCACCAAAAGAAATTTCCACAAGTCAAGAGAAGTAGTTGGTAGTTAAAGCTTCTGATTATTAATTGATTTTCAAACACCTGTATAAGCTGGGACCAGATGAAATATTGAGGCAATGTGTCCTACCACATGAACAAGGATAGATCTTAGCAGAAGCTCATGTGGGAATCACTGGGGGACACTATGGCGGGTGCGCAATATGGTCAGGAGACCCTAACTGAAGCACTTTGGATTTCAGATATATAAAAATGGCAAAAAAATCCTAAAGCTAGCTAGCTTTCAATGTATACATCATGTAGAACGTCTAGTGGTGCTCATGATAGCACATGATAGCCCTGGCTACCCTCCGTAGTAGGCGGTTAATCGACCTAACACTCCAGCTGTGTGCCTTTGGTAACTTCTGGGGAGGTCATCAATAGAAGCATATGGAATGTCTAGAGTCAACTGGTTGAGGTTATCCTCTGACTCGGTTAACTCACTGTCCCCTCTATGAACGAAGAGGGCCCCTACTCGTCTATCAATTTGGGAATTTCCCACAGGTCATGCATCTCAAACATCTGCATGAAAAAATTAGGTCTCGTCATCATTTATAAAAATCATAAAACATGGAAATGAAAAAAATAATCAAAATCTTGAGTACTCTTCTCACCAATATCTCCCCATTGAGAACCTGCCCGTAGAGGTAGAACAGGGTCCCCCCTGAAGTCATTTCCTACGTATGCATAGTCCTCCACCATGAGATGTTGTTCCTCCAACCAATGAAAGAATGCACTACCATATTTGACCTTGGCCGCACCGCCATCGGTGTGAGCAATTGTCACATCCCCATCCCTCAGACTGGCGAAGAGGACGCGGCGAACATCAAATTCAGCTGGGTAAACAGCCCCATGAACATGAACAGGAGAAATACTGATATTAAAAGCTTAAACAACATAACAGAATGCATAAAACATCATACAAGATGCATAATTCCTCAATCATTCAGTGGAAGCAAACATATTCATAAACCAGCATTCAACATGTTCATCATAACTCATTAAACATCAATATAATTGCAGAGATGGAATAGCCGCAGCACTTATCTTTCAATGAAGAACTTGCCCGCAACCAGCTACGTCGCTGCAACGTTCCACCCAACCATAGGCCAGCATGCTCATCATTCTCTCAGCACACTGCCACCCCTGAGCTGGGCATGATTCCTCCAAGGATAAGGGTCAATTGCAGGTTTACACATAGCCGAGGGGACACAAAATAGCCAAACCAAACACTGTTGGGTTTAATAGGCCTTCAACAAGCGGCCAAGCCAGCACAGTCCGAAGACCAACCACTGCATACCCGCAGCAATCAACCCCTTCACAGCCCTGTGAAGAAAACAAAACAACCGGTGACAGTCCCAAACAACAGATGAGGCACAACTCAATCCCACAAGGCAACTCAGAGTTGTTCTTGGCCCTATCGTGGCCAAAACAACTCAGCAACAACACCCAAACCAGGGTGTATCAACAGCCACAAACATACGGTGGATGATAGAAATAATCCATAGTCCCAAACAGGGAGATTCAGCCAACAGCACATACCATTCCCCAATGGAATGGCTGGGAAACATCACACAACCCACCAAAACAGAGGAGGGGCCAACTCCCAGCGTGGATAGACGAGAGTAGATTCATCCAACGGATTAGCAACCCTCAGTGGCCCAAAACGAATTTGGACACCACAGCCAACAACACTCGCGGGGAAGACATCAGCCCCAAAACATAATCAGGGGGCACAAAGCATAGCGAAAAACATACCCGATTCCATTCTATGGAAAATCGTGAATGACCACCGATACACAGCTCCTCTCCTGGCTGCGTGAGAAGGTAAGGCCGCGAGAGAACAACTCGCTGGTCTCTGCGTGAGTGGAAAGAACGCCACAGCAGACAGACGAACATTGTGAGAGTGAACAACCCTCCATGCGAGGGGGTGAGACGACCACCATGAGGGACGAACAGACCTCCTATGCACGCGCGGATGAACAAACTTTCCCTCCGCACGAGGAAGATGGATAGACCACGGCTCTGCGTGAGGAGAAAACAGACCAGGCGTGAGAGAAATCGACCATAGGGAGAATGAAGACCGGCGTGAGAGAAACGAAGGTTCTCCACTGGGCATGTGTACCATCCAAAACTGACAGTAGCCTGCCAAAACCCACGTTTTCCCATGCCCACATTTCCTCATGCAATAACTGCCCCCAACTAACAAAGTCAAGACATTGAAGAGGTTGGAAGAGGTTGGATTAGACAAGAAAGGTGGCAAATCAAATAAGGGGGGGTAAAGCATGGGTTTTTCCCTCATAAACCAAGGTTTGACATCCCCCACCCCTTATCCTTTGGAACCATGCCCTTTTCATTCAACGTTGCACTGCCGTAGCTGGTTGTGGTTTATTTTTTTAATTGATGGGCGTATTTACATGATGCCAAATTATAATGTGCCACATAGCACGATAGACCATCGGCAACTACCCCTATTGCCGAACATACACAACCAAATCGATGGTGGGGCTTTTTCCTTTAGCTCCTCACCACGATTGATTACAATATATACATCATGCAAACGGGGTCAAAACCGGGGACATTACAGCAATGACCTCTACCCACCCTAGCATGCGAGGGTCCCATGCTCTCAACTCTGTAAAGGTAACCAGAGGTCTCATATGGGGCACCCTCTCGAAGAAAAAGGTTTCTAAGATAGTTTCATATCCAAAGTGTTTTAACTCCCCCTGCCGACACTTAGTTAGTTGATCCTTGAACACACTCAGTAAAGCCTCAACCTAGTTGAAGACCGTAGGCTCCATGGCCTCCAAGGTGTAAATCAGATGGGCTCGGGAGGCATGGTGAGCCCCTTGGCTCCTTGCAACCCTCTGCATGGTAAAAAGCACGGTCCGGAGAGGCAGATCCATCACCTCCTGGATTGAAATATTTTTCCCAGACATCTAAGTGCCTAGAAAACAGTGGCAATCTATCAGTTCTTATGTCGTGATGTCTCCTCCCTAAGGACCCATCAGTGAGATGTGCTCACCTCGCCTAGATAGTCTGGGGAGGAAGTAGATATCCTCTACCTCCACTATAAGAATGTGAGCACCCACCTCAAAGTATTGCTGCTTAGGATTCCACATCCTCAATATGTACTTTAGAAGTCTCACATGAGACTTCATACTCGATACATGGAAAAAATTTAGTATCCCACAACCCCGTAATATAGATATAGAAGGGACATCTACCCCAACTCTAGCATCATCATCCTCATGTTGTATTTCTTTCCACGCCACCATTTTGACTAAGATGACCTGCCAAAAACAAAATTTGGAGTATTAGAACACATAACCAACATTTAAATTACTTCAAAAGCACTATTTTTGCCAGACCATTCATCTTTTGGGAGTATCTTGCGACATCGCTTCTATCTCCTTGAGATAGAGCAGTGCCACTACCTGTTCAAGCATGAAAAGCGCGGTTTTCCATGGGCACCGACATTCTCGCAAAGGGAAAGTGAGTTACCCATGATACGATTTTTACCCTCAGGTAAAAACCCCCAAATCTCCATAAAATGTGTTTCGAAAAGAAAAACTTGACTATTAAAATGTAGAGGATGATTGTATCTCTGACCTGGAACAGACAAATAAAAAATCAGACGGGTAACGACTCCAAAATCCTCGCAATAAATTTGCACACAATTCCTCCAAGTAGTTCTCCAAACCTGGTAAATAATAAAATGAAATGTTTTTACTATTCCTTTGACTTCTATATGATATATTTTAGGGTTTTAAGGTATTATTTAATATGTTTAACTATTTCATTAAAAATGCCCTTTTCTATAGTCATAAAAAGTCAATTTTAGTATTTTTTGGAAAGTTAATAGTCTTTTAAAAGGTTTTTGCAAGGACGAGAGTAAAAGAGTATTGTCTATGGGTAAGTTTGTTTTTTACTTTTTCATACTTCCATAAAATGGAAAAAGTCGTCTAGCACTAATTTTGATATTTTGATCATGCTCTTTAAACCTAGTATCAAAGTTCCGAGTCATTTTTGCTTCTTTTCAGGCTCGTTAAACCCGTTAATCATGAAAAGAAACCCTAATTGAGTCTTATTTAAACTCTTTTTGGACTCCTTAAATGTGAAAATATTGTCGAGTGAACTTGTCTTCTTCATGCTCATAAAAGTACTTGAAGAGTCATCTTTCTGACAATAGTTTACCCCTTTTTCGGTTCAGATTGACTAATTATGAAAAAAGAGCGCTCCAGCCAATCATGAATGGAAGGGTTCTCTTGGGTATTATTTTATACTTTTTCAGACCCTTTGGATTCTTCTTCTATTTTCATTTAGATTCTCTAAATATGAACGATACCGAGTTAACTTTCAATGGAGTCGTTAAACTAAACACTGAGAGATCCTCTTTTGGGGACCAACCCCTTCTTTTTCAGGTTCGTGAAAAATATGAGAATGGACTTATCTCGGGATAAGCTACAACAAGTGTTTGTTACCCTCTTTGGACTTGTAAAAATGAAAAGAGGCACTCAACAATCATGATGGGGAAATTAAGGGAAGGGAACTATTTCATTTTGCAAATAAATGGCACTTAGTAGTCACCTTTGAACATGGCACTTGTCTGCATTTCATTTAGTCAATTGGGAATTCAGCTTGCTTCCAAGTCGTTCCACTTTCATAAGTCATGCCGCTCCTTTGAGTCTTTCAAAGAATGCATCATTTACCATCGCATTATGTATTGGTATCCGCCTGGTCTAGTCAATGCTGCCAAGTCTTCATTTGTGCTTCCTGATGTTCAAAGGGAAGTCAAATTGAGAGCTTACCTCTACAGTCAAAACAACCTTTGTGTTAGTACCTTTTGAGTCAGTCCTATGGTTACATCATACTCAAAATTCCATAACTTTGTTCCAAGTTTTGTGTCATCGATGTGGGATTCATCATGGCCCTCCTTCGATGAGGCTATTCCTGTCGACTTTAGATCATCATCCAAGAATTAGTCTTAGAAACAAAAATATAGTACCTTGAGATCTGTATGCATTAATGACATATTATCTCGCTCTCAACATAGGTTCACATCATTGACCTTTGATCAAAAGATTCAACTGAGTGTTTGACATCAAATCATCCATTCACACTTAGGAGATTGTACTAGGGTACCTTGGGAATCATTGACATCAATGGTGATTTCCCTCACACTTGTTAATGGTTCTCATCATTAACCGATAATCAAGTGGTTTCTACCATGTTCGACATCAAAACATTGTAATCACATCGATATAATCGTACTTAGTGGAAGACGATACGAAGACTGTGGGTATTTGTTAAGCGCTCATTGCTTTCCCCAGTTTGCAATGGACTATTGTGTATAAGTCTTAGCATGGATCCACATTTGTATGGTCGTAGTTATGATCAAATTTATGTTCATTTGACATAGATCTACATTGTATGTCTGGTATCTATGTCCAAGTTTGAGTCTTCTTCACATGGATCTACGATGTATTCTAGTATCCATGTTTATTCATTTCCCTCGTGGATATGCCTTGTATTGGTCTGCACCCATGAGGAGACATTTGGTTATGAGTCAAAAAGTATTGATGTATTGCAGAAGCCTGGTTGATGATAATCTTCGATTAAGTGATTTCTTCCCTCGAAGTGATAACTTGCTCCTTCAAAGATCTCGCTTATCGTATCCCTCTAGCCTCATGCTTTGGGGGGCATTTTGTTACACATAAATCTCGTCACCATCATGTGTTGAGTCCTAAAACATCAGAAGTTGCCCTCAATTCCCAAACTATCAAGTTGGAAATTGTCCCAGACTCCTATTTTCCATATTTGAGTCTAGCACCGCCTTTTCCATCAATGCAGAAAGCATTACCCTCTTCAATAACGCCCATTGTCTCTTGACAATAAGCGGTGCCACTGCCTATGCCCCTTAATCAAAGAGTGATTCCACCTTGGTAACACTCTATATACATGGAGGAAAAGCGGTGCTCGAGTTAAAAAGAGAAAAAGAGAAGATGCATGGAGATTCTCTAAGGAAGACTTCATGGCACCCTCATCCCTACTCTTGTGTAACACCTAGAGCTCAAGATCCTTCATTTTTGGATCTCCCTTCCACCTCACCCACCATTTTCTCAACCATCCCTATCCTACTAGGGCCTATAAAACCTGGCTCATTCCCCATGGTTGAGAGAGAGAAAAGTTATGCTATTGCACCAAGGTTCTGGCCAAATCTAGGGTGAGCATAAAAGGAGCAAGTTGGAGATTTTGAGGACAAGGCATGGCATGTGAAGGAGCATCACAACACTAAGGAAATGGTTGTAAGCTTTATTATTCATTTTAATGCAAAGATGGTTCCTTTCCTCTAAAATGTATTATGTTTCAATCATTCATTTTACTATTGGATTCCTTAGTCACTAATATAGAACTGTAGACTATGTTTTGGTACCTTTGATCTTTCTTGTTTGTTTTGATGTATTTATCCAGGTACATCCATGGAGATTCATCACCATAGGAGATAACTACATCACACTATAGAATAGACAAAGGACTCATTCCAGATATCTACAAGCTCTAGGGAAAGTTTTCCATCCTTCTCATCACTCATTTGTTCTAAATCTGAACCATTCAGACCTAGAGGAATAGCTCTTCTCAGCAAGACGTGCATTTTCCTAGAAACACTCTCACTCTGGATAACGATGAGATGCAAGAGACTAAGGTTCCATAGTTGGGTTCTAGACTTGGCCTCCAACGCAGGCCTGGAAATTGGTATCAACAAGAGGTGGTAGACATGTTACGATGAATGTTAGCACAATAGGGATTGATCTTGTTTAGTGTGCGACATTATGCGATAAACTCAACTTGCATAGTTATGGAGGATGGTTCCTTATGATATGAATAACTTCATGCATTGTATTTTTGGTGCATCCATACGTTTAGCTTCCATCAGGGATTACCATCAACCTCCTCCTCCACCTCCACCTCCATTGGCTCCCACATATCATCCACCTCCTCTTCCTCCACCTCACCCTCCATCATCTTTGACATCTAATCCACCTCCTCCTCCTCCGTGTACTCCTACATCAACTTCAACATCTAATCCACCACCTCCTTGTCCTACAACTCCTTCATGTCCTCCTCTACTCCTACTCGACCAACCAAACTATCCTATTGATTGACCTAACCATCCACCATTTCCTGCTCCAGTTAGAAATTTTGTAGAGATGATGCTAATAGGGTGTATGATTCAACTTGATGGACCTATCTATGATTGTATCCAAGCTAGTTGTTTTCCTTTCATACATACTAATTCCTTTGTCTCTACTTGTGGTGGTGTCGATCTCTTTAGCTCTGCTAACATAGTTATCGATGCCTCTAGCTCTGCTGGTGGAGGTGTTGATGCCTATGGACTTAGTGGGAGAAATGTTGATTCCTATGGTTCTAGATCTTGAGCATATATGTTATAACAATTATATGGATAGAGGTATATAATTGGATACATGTACCATCATAGATCCAAATCCTAAGCTCTATCAAGCACAGAGAGGGACCAAATCTCTCGAGGTGCAAACCTCTTCTTAAGTATTGCACTCAAGGAGCTATCAACATTGGTGTGTCCTATATATAGCCATTGATTTGATTCAGACTAAAAGACATGCCTTTTTATTTAAGTTCCACATCTAATATTTTTATTATTAATATTTAATATTATTTATGGCCGACATATAATGTTTTTTATTTTGTTAGGAACGAACATTACAACATCTCCCCATACATGGTTTTAAAACCATGTGAAAGGCCCTCCTAAAACCATGGGTTGTTTAGGAGGGCTTGCACATGGTCTTAAAACCATTTGCAAGGCCCTCCTAAACCATGTACAATAAAACCATGGGTTGTTTAGGTGGTGTTGCACATGGTTTTAAAACCATTTGCAAGGCCCTCTTAAACCATGTACAATAAAACCATGGGTTTTTTAGGAGGCCTTGCAGAAACCATGTGCAAGGCCAACATTTTCTTTTGCGTATAATTCAATCCTTTATTTTTATTTTTTTTTTAGGTAGGAACATTACAAAATCTCCCCCATATTGTGTTGTTTTGACATTTTTTCGTGGATAATTAAATTTTTAATTTTCTATTGTTTTCTTAGGTAGGAACATTACAACATCTCCCCCATATTAGGTTGTTTTTCTGGCCGACATTTATTTTGGAGGATTATTAAAAAAAATATTTTTTATTATTTTGTTAGTAACAAACGTTACAAGATGGATAAATGTTACAAGATATCCCTCATACTGGGCTGTAGAGCGCCTCTCAACGCAATCATCAGTTTGATGTTATTGTTCACACACACGCTCACACACTGCGTTTTTCATGTTAATGTTTATTTATATGTTGATAGTGATGTGTATTTAGATTAGGTTAGATGGTGTTTGTTAGATGTGTACAATGGGTATGCATGTTATATAATGCAACTTGTGTTTTGTTAGACATTATTATTAGATTTGTGCGTTAGATGATGTTTAAATATGTTATATATGTATGTTAGATGATGGCAATGTAATGTTTATAATGGTGCATTCATGTTTATATTTATTTCAATGATTATGATGGTATGTTGATGATGTTTATGTTTTATGTTTGTTAGATGGTAAAAGTGATTATTATGGTATGTTTATGTTTGTTTAATATGTTTTTGTTTATGATGGTAAGATGATGTTTATGTTTATGATTGTTTGGTGGTGAAAATGATGAGGATGGTATGTTTATGCTTATGTGGTGGAAATGATGATGATGGTATGTTAGATGGTACTAAAGTATTGTTTTTAGATGTAATTACTATATTTTTATCTTAGATGATGTTAGACCAGCATAGATCCATCTTAAACTCAGATCTACCAAGCATCAAGAGGTATCCAATTTCTTGAAGAGTTAATACTTTTATCATAATGTTTTTACATGTTTAGAAAAAATTACATGTAAGTTTGGGTGGATTGATGTTGGTTTTAATTATTTATTATATAAGCCAACTTGGATTTTTTAATTATTTTTTCAATTGGTTTTAATTTTTTATTTTATGAGCCGACATGAAATTATTTTTTTAACTACTTATTATTTTTTGTAGTTATACGTTATGTGCATGAAAAAATATTCCCCATAATGGGTTGTAGAGCACCTCGTTACCCTTAGTGCAATGATATTAGACCTGAATATTCATGTTTGCTTATAGATGTGTCTATTATATGTGTACTATCAAAAACAAATTCCTGAAATATAATATTGTGTATAAATATCATGCATATTTATTTAGAAAACTTGTGAGAGGTTTTTATTAAGAAACATCATCAATATGTTCTTCCTTACTGTGCAATTACTATCATATTGTTACAATAAATGTAAACAATTTTGTGAACTGATATATTGATATTTAAATGATTAACATTTATATTAATACTTTAGTTATAAATTATGACGTTTATTAATTTCATGTGATTGATTGATCATGTGTTTCAAATAGTGAGATGAAAAATATTTTAATACTAAACAAGTGCCATTAGTAAAAGAATAACAAAACCAACCTGGAAATGAAAGGAAACCTTTATCTAAAAAATAGATTCCGTCCAATAAATTTAGAAAACAATGAAAATAGCATCATTTTATTCTAATAAAATCTCGTTTATATAATATTTGAATTCTACAAATTTAATGTATGTATAAGTGAAGTAAGATGTCATGTTAACTTAATATTGGTCATACTCTTCTAATTTGTATGTTGAATAACTTTTTATATGAACTAACAAATTGTGTTGAGCCAACAACTACTTTTCCAAAAAATGTTGTGAAGTAAAGTAAGGTGTCATGTAAGCTTAACATTGTTCATAGTTTTTTAATTTGTTTGTTTAATAGTTTTTTTAATGACTGAACATTTTTTTTATAATTACATTTATGATACAGCAATTACTTCTTAAAAACAATGTTTTGAGAAAATAAATCGAACATCTTTTTTCTCATAATTAATACTATGAGATCTCTCTCTACAAGGAATTATTTATTTTTTATAAATATTTGTTAAAAATACAAATATTATCTCTAGCATACTTATATAAATTCATATAATTTGATCTCTCTACAAGGAATTATTTATTTTTTATAAATATTTGTTAAAAGTACAAATATTATCTCTAGCATACTTATATAAATTCATATAATTTAATTATCAATTATTTTATAATTAAATATTAAGATTTATTTGATTGCACCAATTAGTTAGATTATTAATATCACTTCATTTATTTTAACCATGAATTGAAAATTAGTTAAAATCTCATGCTTTCCCTTTTCACAATCTAGACATTATTTCCTCTAATATGTACATGTCTACCTTTTTATTTCCTTTAAAATGAATTCTTATGCTTCAAATACCACACTAATGAAAAGTATAATATATTGATGAAATCCATCTTGTGGTTGGAATGATTGTGGTTGAAATTACAACACAAAATAAATATGATTAACATCGAAGAAAATTTGCAATGTAATTAGTTGATTTTGTTTCACTTGTAATTATAATACAATAAATAAAATTATAAAAACCACAATGGATTGAATTAAATGGAAAGAAAGAAATATTATTTCTAACTATGGACAATCACATACAATTCTTCCATATAGTCTCAAATATCTTGATAGAAAAAACCATTTAGCATAAGATTGATTGTTACCAACTTAAACTGTTTAAAACAAATTGGTAATTATCTTTCCATTTCCATCGTAATAAGGCTAAAAATTAACAATATAATTAAAGAGTTAAAGACAACATTAATAAAATGATATATCAAAACTGTAATTAATGAAATAAAACATGTACTCATCATTCCCTATTTCCATATCCCTCATTATCTTCCTCACTGTGCATGATAACACTGTTGTTCTCAAAAATATGTTTAGATCTAGGGTTTTGTTTTAATATGAACCACGAATCCCTATCTAGCACATCCGGGTAAATAATAACTTGCTTATGCGGGTTAAATCCCTTCATCATTGTATTTTTTTATGAAAGCCCTAGTTAGCTATTCATTGTGCCCCTGCAACTTTTTACAAAATGGAAATTAGCCAGCATCCTGCATCATCTTTGCTGATCTAGGGTATTCATGAACCCACTATAGATTATCAGGTTTAATCCTACACAAAAATCCTACAGGTCTTTTATTTTTCGTCATCCTGCGTGAAAAACCAAACCCTTACTCCAGAACACGCGACTACAATGAATATGGCTTCAATCCATAAACACTATGTGTATGGATACAGTACAGCACAAACCCTTGTCATTATGATGAAGTATGGAGTTGAATACACGTTTAATGAAGCTATTGCCACCTGTGTACAAACCGTAGCCTGTACCTACACTCCATCATTATAATAACCAAAAATTCATATCATGAATCCCATCACACTTGCAACTGGCAGCGCTACAATTTTTTATTTTTTATGTATGCTGCCAGTTTATAAGCAAAGTTATATATGTACTTTACTCCATGATATGCTTTGCTTTAATACGAATCTATAACCTTTGATAGATAAATGATTTGAGCACTTATTGAGGTTTTAAAAGAGAACATAATAAAAATCATAAAAGAAAACTAGGGTAAAGATTTAGGATAAATTTCCACAATAAAAAATTTGGTAAAACAAAGATTATGACCCTCAAATGAAAACACTTTAGAAAAATAAAATGAAATCTCTAAGGCAAATATGAAAAACAACAATAGAGATAACAAATATGAGAATGAAAAATGTAAACTCTACAGTCCTTGAGTGATTTGATTAATGCATAGGCTTGTTTTTCCATGATATCATACTTCAATTCTACATCTCTCAAAATCTTACTAAAGAGTGCAATAGGCTATTTTGAATTTTGTTTATTTCTCTATAACAATACTCCAGCTATGGTATGCTTTGAAGCAAAAGAGAAGATAATGAAATCCTTTGAGAAATATGGGCTAATGAAAACAAGTGCCCCGGTTAATGCTTTCTTAATATCATTGAAATATTTTTTAGCCTCTATGGTCCACTTAATATCATTATCTTCTCTCAACATGTTAGTCACATTTATCAATATTTCTACAAACCATGGAAAACATATTCTCAAAAAAATTACCTGCCTAATGAAAGGATGAATTTCCTTTTGTATTTCTTGGTATATCCACTTTTAGAATAGTCTTCACCCTATTAGGATCGATTTTATTCCCATATTTTGATATGACGTGGCCTAATAACTTCCCTTCCTACATAGAAAAATTGGATTTTTTGGGATTCAAAGAGATACCAAACCTCCTACATTTCAAGAATACTTTCTCTAGGTGTTTAATATGATATCTATTAGAAATTGAGTAGACTGTGATGCCATCCATATATACTAATACAAGCTTATCATTTTCCTCAACAAATTCAATATACATTGCCTTTTGAAACATTGCCCCCTTGCATTCATAAACCCAAATGGCATCTTAGCATAAATAATAGTTCCCTTGGGTGGTGTAAATGTTTTTTTCTCCTAATGTTATGGGTGAATATTTATTTGATTGTATCCTGAAAAACCATCCACAATAGAAATTATATCTCCACACATAACTTTCTGCAAAATATGATCCATATTTGGCAAAGGATAATTATCTTTCAAAGAAACTTGATCAAACTCCTGAAATCAACACATAATCTTATTTCTCCATTCTTTTTTTCTGACATGAACTAATTTTGCTACCCTCTTTGAAAACCTGAGTGTGACAATAATTTTGGCATTAAAAAACATTTTGACCTCTTTTTCAATCAAAGGAAGCAACATGGGGTTTATTCTCCTTAGTTTCTACCTGAAAGGTTTTTCACCTGGTTTTATCGGAATTGTATGTAGTATGATGGATGTATCATACTCCTTTAATTCTTCATAACTCCATTCAAAAAAATCAGATAGTTTCCATTTACTTGATTAATGACCAACTTTGAACCAAACTATTAGACCAAGAACCCCAGGATGAGAGCATATAGGAATGGACTATGGAATATGATTGGGAATTTTTTCAATGAGCATAGAATGATGGTGATTCCCATAATAGAAAACAACATAATAGACTATTTGGCTTCTGTTACTGGAAATTTCAAAATTCTTGTTTATCCGAATAGGAAATATAAAATTGAAGTTGTAAATAGACCTTCCATTCCTAATATATCCAATTATTGATAAGTTTTTTAGGATGATCATATTAAACACCTAGAGAAAGTATTCTTGAAATGTAGGAGGTTTGGTATCTCTTTGAATCCCAAAAAATCCAATTTTTCTATGCAGGAAGGGAAGTTATTAGGCCACATCATATCAAAATATGGGAATAAAATTGATCCTGATAGGGTGAAGGCTATTCTAAAAGTGGATATACCAAGAAATACAAAAGGAAATTCATCCTTTCATTAGGAAGGTAAATGTTTTGAGAAGATGTTCTCCATGTTTTGCAGAAATCTTGATAAATGTGACTAACATGTTGAGAAAAGATAATGATATTAAGTGGACCATAGAGGCTAAAAAATATTTCAATGATATTAAGAAAGCATTAACTGAGGCACTTGTTTTCATTAGCCCATATTTCACAAAGGATTTCATTATCTTCTCTTCTGCTTCAAAGCATACCATAGCTAGAGTATTGTTATAGAGAAATAAACAAAATGCAAAATAGCCTATTGCATTATTTAGTAAGATTTTGAGAGATGTAGAATTGAAGTATGATATCATGGAAAAAAAAGCCTATGCATTAATCAAATCACTCAAGGACTTTAGAGTTTATATTTTTCATTCTCATATTATTGCTCATGTACCAAACAATGTCATAAAAAATATTCTCACTCAGCCATATCGTGAAGGGAAGAGAGCAATACCCTTCTAATAGATTCAACCATCTATCTATGATGTCTGCATCTATTCGGCCATCAAATATGGGAATGTTGAAGTTTACTTGTACCTTAAAATGGATTGTGCCTCTAGAGTGGCTGCTAGATGCAGATGCACATCCAATGAGAAGTCATTGAAGGATCTGGGCGAAGTTACCATCATCGCGTTCCTTTGTTTTTCAAGGGCCTCCTCAAGCAACATTTTGATAGGATCTTTTGCGCCCTTATCTTTCTTTTCATCCCCCATGGGTAGCCGTCGAGATTTGTGAGGCTGATCTTGCAAAGGTTCAACCAGATCGAGCCCTAACTCTGTATACCCCGCCCTTGTTGGGGACATGCAAAGAATGATCAAGAAATAGTATATTTCTCTGATACCACTAATCCGGATTTATGCAGGAACATAACAAAATACACAAATAACCATAGAAACAAAGATGCAGTGGAAATAACACTTCATTTCATTAATCAAAGAACTGAAACTTGTTTACATACATAATGGAAATAAACTAGCTAGAGTGTTGGTAGCTTATCTCTGAGAAGAGATGTGGTGGCTACATGCCTCTGAACTCTGTGTTACAATGAGGCTCGAAGGCCTATATATTATTGAGAAACAATGGAAACCATACACATCCAAAAACCTAACCCTGGGAGGTTAAACGCCAGAATGTGGGCCCCGTTGGGTAACTTGGTACATCAATTTCCCAGGTTCGTAACTTTGGCATACTACCTTCGTTTGACGTGCATGATACATCATTAGAAATATCTATTCAAGGAATACAACTATAAACAACAAAAATCAAGTCCGAAACAGACTCATATTTTCCTCACCATTCGATGCCGAAAAAACATCGTTTAGGGCCTCAAAACGACTCCAGAAGTTTAGGACCTGAAAACTGCCAAAAATAGTAAATTGTGCTACAATTAAGGAAACTATAAAACTAAAAGAAACAATGGTGGGGGTCCAAGTGGAATAGGTGGGTGGCCACCAATATCCTCCTGGATCAAGGACTCAGTTATCCTAGATAGACGAGTAGGATTATTTCCAAGCAGTGACAGAGACAAAGATGAGTTATTGCGGCATAAGCGATTTACAAAATCCTTATTTAATGAAGGCATCATCTCCAATCGAGGTGAGATAATTATGTCTCATTTAAGGGAACTTTTTATTGTTGAGTACTGTTAGAATATAATCCGTTAGGGATTATAATATTGTAATTAAATAAATAGGAATAGTTGGAAGCCGAAAAGGCTGGACGGAAGGTTAAACAAACCGTCACATGAATGTATAAATGCATGCTTAGCCATGAATAGAATGATCAATCGGGAGTTATACGTAACAACTGGTATCAGAGCAGGGCTGTCTGCCATAACTCCTGCTGCATTTCTACCCATTCCTGGCATTCTGCTTTCCAGTCCATTGCCAGACTACTCCATCAGTCTGCCAGTGGAGTCGCATGCATTGTCTGCGTTACAATTCCTTCATGATTGAGTTTGTGTGCTGCAAACCCTAATCCCTTGAACGTGGTTGAATGATATTGTGAGAATTAAGGTAAATATCATCGCTCTTAGGAGCGGTACGCCTGTTCTTCTTGCTCTCACCACCAGCATATCCAATGCCAAATTCATATCTTCCAGACCTCGAGTGAAATGCAATTCTATTTCCGGTCATAGTTACAACGGTTGGGTCAGTTGCACCAGTTAATCCAAAGCTGGTTGCAAGTATCTATAGTAGTGGTTCTTTCTAACAAGCTATCAAATTGGGAGGGCATGCTTGCTAGCCATCGATTTGCTACAGAACTGGGTTATGATTTGGGCCCATATTGTAAAAGTTGATTGGGGTATTTTAATGGATAGGGCTATCGAACAACTATCTCTGGTTTTCCTAAATCTCTTGCACCTTCAAACATATTCTATTTACTCAAAAAAACTAACTTTAAAATCCCTAAAACCCGTAGACCTTCCTCTCTGAAATAAAAATTCCAGAGCACTGATCGATGCAAGAGGCCGACAAAATCTACAGAGTAGCTCTCTCCTGCTTTGGACTGCATGTAAAACTGCGTTGAAAGTGTTGATAGGCTGCGTGGAGTGAAGGACGAGTTGAAAGGCGAGTAGAAGGACTGGAAACCTTGAAGACTGCAACCTCCATTGCGTGAAGAGCCAGCGTTGAAGACTGATGCCATTGCTGATGCGTTGACAGCGTGAACCTGCTCGTGGAGAGACTGCTCCTGGAGAGATACTGCGTTGATAGCTGCGCTGCGACCTACGAATTCTGGGTGAAGAGATTGTTTGATATATGTATTGTGGACTGATAGATATACTGCCATGTCCTCCATCTACGTGTTGTGTGCTGCGACCTGCCAAGAATACTGCTGCGTGCCATTGATATGCGTTGAAGACTGAGTGAACACTGCGTTGAAGACAGCGTTGGTGTGGCTGCGTGGAGACATTCTGAAAATGAACTGCCTGCCTGCATAGAGCACCTCTGTTGGGAGCTACAAATGCTGCGTGAAGGCACTCATTTTTATCTATTTGCGTGAAAGTATTGAAGACTAAAGATTTTATAATGTCGTCATCCCTGTAGTATGTCCAGTCCGAGTCGACTACGCCATCGCCTCCGTCGCAGCTGCCGTCCATGTTTTATAAGCAAATGAAATGGAAGAAGGCTAGGGCTTTGAGGGTTTATTGTTCTCCTTCAGCTGCGGCCTCTCCTTCAGGTGATGTGTTGGATCTGCAAGTTTGCTTTGAAAACCTACAACATTCAGAAACCCTAATCTCATTCTTTTGCAGTGAGAAAGCAATTGGAGAATGTGATTTATTTTTCTGTTGCATGCACGTTGTGTGAGGACTGTATACTCCATTTCGAGGAGAATATTAGGTAGAGACCATTCTGAAATTAGTCTCTCTCTACATCTATTAAGTCTGCCTGGTGTGACTACGTGGAGCTGCTTGAGACTGCGTTGATCATTTGAAGACTGCCTGGTGCTGCACGTTCCATGTGACTGCCTGCGTTGGAGCCTGCCTGAAGTGACTGCTCGTGAATGCGACCTCCATCCTCAATCCTCAACTGTAATACTATTGTTTGACATTGTGAGATGTTGCGATTTAATGATGCTGTGATTTATTGTTTGACCTCCATCGAATCGATTTGCATGCTGCTATAAAATCTAATTTTAATCAGCGCTATAGAATTGTTTTAATAGTGCTGCAAAATTACTAGTGCTGCAAAATTGAGTTTGCATACTGGCATAGAACTAAATTTGTGCTGCAGAAGTGTATGAAGATCTTCATAGTGCACATATTTTCTTGAAATGCATAGTGTATATGCAAGACTACCTGCGTTGGAGATTGCGGTGTATTTGCTGCCTTGAAGACTGCTACGTTGGATTGCTGTGTTGCTACAGCCTGTTGAAGACCTACTTGAAGACTGATACTGAGACTCCTATATTGCATTGTGATACTGAGACTGATATATTACTATTATATTTTGTATTGAAGAAGCCTGTGTATGCTATAAACTTGCATTGTACACCTTGGCAGAGACTGTAGACCTGCAAGGTTATTGTTTTTCTCTTTGTCATATTAAGATCAATATTGTAAATTACACTAACGGTTGTAAAGATGCACTCTTTGGCATCTAGTATTGGTGCTTCCCTAGCAAGCAAAGACCAATCCAAAGACCCTTCCAAGGGAGATTGCGGCAAAGAGAGAGGCAGAAGAAGAAGAAATTTCAGAGTCAGAGGGGGCAGAAGCAAAAGATCAGACTTGCAGTGCAAGCGTTGCGGAAAGACTGGGCACACATCAGATCAGTGTTGGGCTTCATGGGACTCCATCAAAGACAAACATAACAAGAAGAAAGATGACCAAGATGCTAGTAAATTTTCTGATTCATGTATTGTTGCACATTGTAATCTTGGATTTAATGAAATGACTTCTCTTTCATCCTACAAAGATTGTTGGCTGCTTGATACTGGTGCAACATCACACATGACATTCAGAAAAGATTGTTTTGAAGAACTTAATGAATCAATAGATGGCATAGTTTACTTTGCAGATAAGTCAAGTATTAAACCAAAAGGAATGGGCACCATTCGACTGAAGATGCCTGGATTCCCTGATTTCTTGTTGAAGAACGTTCTCTATCTTCCT
>LPNX010759245.1:662478-673213 GCA_001517045.1 Pseudotsuga menziesii | reverse complement strand
AAGTTTGAAAGGTTCAGAAACATGCTCGGACTTACGAACACCCCTTCGGATTAAGAGGGGGATTGTTAGAATATAATCCGTTAGGGATTATAATATTGTAATTAAATAAATAGGAATAGTTGGAAGCTGAAAAGGCTGGACGGAAGGTTAAACAAACCATCACATGAATGTATAAATGCATGCTTAGCCATGAATAGAATGATCAATCGGGAGTTATACCTAACAAGTACAAAGAGAAGTTGGCTTGTTTGAATGGCCAAGAGAAGCCTGTTGGACAGACAATTAGGACTATCATAGAAGTAGAGAATCAGAATTTTAGTTTGATAAAGAGTGATGAGGTAATGTCACAAAGATATTTGCTTAGTGACAAGGAAGAAGGAAACAATGAAGATGAAAGTGAGGTTGAGGAGGAATCAATCTTAGAAGTGAAGAAGACTGAAGTGGTTGTTCGAGTCATCCAAGGAGCTGAAAGACAATCATTAAGGGATGTCAAGGAAGAAGAAGAAAGTCATGGTGAACCTAAAGAACATCATACTGATGAAATACTTGAAGGGAATCAAGTAGAAAGTGAATGGTTGAGATTCTTGCTAGAAGAATTTGAGAATGAGAAAGAGATTGTAGATAATAAGATGGAACTGTTTCAAACTGTAGTTTCAATAGAGATAGATACTAGTTTCCAAAACTTAATTATGTTAACTAGTATATTGGAAAATGTAGATGATTATGTTATTGCAGTCAAGGTGTTAGAAGGAAATTTACCTTTTGACAGTAAATTTGCAAACAAGGAGTAGAAATTTGATGTTGCAGAGGGAGATATCTTCAGAGATATCCAGGAAGTTTGGGTGGTAGCAATGTATGGGATAATATATGCATTAGCAAATGAAGCAATATCAAGAGCAAAAATAGGAGTTGAACTATAGCGGGATGAAGAAGATGATCAGTAGATTGAAGAAGAATGGGAAAAGTGTAATAGAGTGTTATGGCAGAGTAATGAAGATCAGACTAGCTTGCAACAAAAAATTGTATTGGATAAATTCGTAGCTGATTTATGGAACTTAGTGCAGAAACCTATGAAGATCTACAGCAAAATGAAGAAAGCAGTCCACTGTGTAGATAATTGGAAAGTGAAAAATAATGAAGGAAAGTACACTGGAGCTCTACAGTATAAAGTATGGAAGCCTGAAACATTGTAGCTGAAGAACGATAAAGACAATGGAGCTTTTGGACATCAACAAAATAAAGTATGGGATCCAGGAAAGATGAATACTGAAAGCACCTAATCAGGTGATCAGGTATTCTTTCTACTTTGGGAGTCTGATGCATGAGCATTAGTCCACCAATTCTAAACCATAATGTTGAGTCAGACCTCTAGGTCTTGACATCAGCCCAAGGAGGGTCCATTGAAAATTCTATGTACAAAGTACTTTATTTCCTAGTGAATATTAAATGGGGAATATACTTAGTTTGGTTAGGTTCCAATGAAGGCATTGAGTCATGAAATAATCCCTTAAGAAATAGGACGACTCGAGTAGGTAGGTAGCCTGTTTTCAGATAGTAGTTAGATGAAACATAGGTGAAGTAAATGCAGCATTCCTAAAATAGAAATGTTACCTAATCAAAGGGATAGTTTCTTAATTTTAGGGAATTAGTGATAGAGTAGATAAGCTTTGTTTTGTAATCGAATTAGAGAGTCTTGAAGAGGGAGGGGAACTCAATAAGAGGGTTCAATAGAGAGGGAATATGGCCAAGTAGAGGGAGATCGAGCCATAATAGCTTAATAGAACTCTCAGAAGTTAATTCAAGGTTTATTATGTATGTACAGTTCCCTTATTGAATGGAGAGCAAATTCATCATCTCTGTGTATTATTTATGCATCTTATGAATGGCTTCATCTATGATGAATATTGATTTAGTTGGTAAATCCATGTTGATTGTATAATAATGAGTGCACAACACTTTATCTTTGAAGATATTATTGGTTAAGGAACGAAATGATGGGTTCATTGAGGGAAGAGAAATGGGTAGAATTTCTGAGCAAGAAATTCCAGTACTAAAGAAGAGATTGAAATCTTTTTGAGAGAGAATTGATTTACAGAATAATTTAGTGAAGAAGTAGTATATAAGAAGTTGTTGGCCAGCCTTGGAATAGTGGTCGAATCATACAATTGAAGGATCTTAGTGATTGTAGTTTTGAAGAGAAGAAGGGCGTTTGGATTTCATACCTACGCTAAATTATTGTAAAAAGAAATAAACCCTGGTATAAATCGTGATCAAAGTAAGCATGACTTAAAAAGAGAACCTGATTTGTTGTAGAGCCATAATGATGATGAAGTGACACTTGAGAATTTAGAAGTTAATGATTCTTGCTTGCATTGGAATCGCTACAAGGGACTGGTAATATGATCTACAACTATTATTGTTTCATATTTCTCTATCGAAATTTAGTTTGGAAACCAAAAAGGAATGTGTTTCCATAAAAGGGTCGATTCCTAAATCGTGGCTCCTTGGAGGAACATTGAAACTCATCTGGTGAGGCATATGTGTATGAAGTATTAGGTAGTAGATGTCCTTAGATTTCTACAGTGTATTAAGTAATTTTGTAGCTTCATTGTATTTCTGCATAAGGAAAAGGTGATGAATTTTGGTTCTAGTGATCAATTAATGGTAAAGGTAAATAGTCCTATGAGAACAGAGTATCTGCTTCTGAGCAAATAATTTATGCATTTGTGTCATTTGGAATGTAGTGGTTTAAAACATGAAACTTGGAATAAATATACGATCTTGCAGATTGCTTGTGTATGGAGATAGAGTTACCTTGGTATTATTGTCTGCAACATGTGGATGTGCCTAGCACTTGGAGAAATCAATAAATGATGTTGTCAATTCATTTTGAGAACAAAAGATGGTTGTAAATTCAAATTGAAAAGTTGGATCATATTTGAAGGAAATTATGGGACCATAACCCACAGGGTATTGGAAGAATTATTTTTGATGAAATTGCAGGTGGTGCCTGCATCACGAGTACTCCGTCAAAAATATCCCTATCCTTGTCTTCAAAAATTTCATCCAGTTTGTTGAATTAACAAACCTTTGTTTCAAATTCACCTCCCCCCTCCATTTTTAAAATAACTTGGTGGGTTAGCTACGTGGCTTACCTAGAAAATAATGGTTGGAAAGAGTGTATCTGACTCAACGTCCACAAGTGCAAGCATGTTCTTCCTTTTGCGCAAAGGACAAATGGAATTCCTCCACATGAATTTTTCCATTTATAATATTACCAATAGGTGGTTTTGGGATCACGAGAGGCAGTTTCTCCCTACCACCTTTCATCTAGCGGAATGACAACATGTGGAAGGCAGTAAAAATTTTGTTGGCCTCTGACTGTTTTTCTCTCCATGCATGTTTTGGACACGAAACAAACCTCAATCGTTGATCTCTTTCCTTTTTTATTGCACGTCATTGATCAAATATAATTTCTAACTTTCTCCAATGGTCATTTCACAAACCTTTTACTCTCTTGTTCATCGAGCAACTTCCTCCGGCGGATTCCTGTCCATCGTCGATCTTTTCAATTTCCAAATATGGACCATCAATCTTTTCACAAGATACCATAAGCGCTTTATTCATTCATTTTATTCACTTTCCACCTCCTTCATACGGTTCTATGGGGAAAATGAAGAGTTTATCCTTCCCTTAAGTACCCAACCTATTAGCTCTACAGTCATAGCACCATACTTCAAAATTTAACCCCTTTTTGCCTTAACTTAAGCCCTTCTCAACTATTGTAAACTAAACCATGCTAACACATATATATCACTTTTTTAACAGATTCTAAATATGTAATTTATAAAAAAAAATATTATGTCTTCCTATTTTCTTTCAATTTCTATTATGTCCTAACTCACTAACTCAAAAAACACATTGTTAGTGTTTTTTTCCATAACTTTCTCAATTCTTCATCGTCTAAAAAAAATTATATGGTGCACTAGAAGACACTCACCTCTACATTCTATACAAAACCTATTTCATGATTACTTCATTAAGACCTTCAAAGGTTTCACCCACTGAAGACGTACCATTTTCGAGGTATGATCACTTAGATAATTATAAAAATAAATAAAAATTACTAATTTTATTTTTTTTAAATAGCGATATGTTCTCTACATTCCTTCCATTTTTTGTAGCGAGAAACCATCATTAATGCCCTCAAAGGTTGCACCCACAAAAACATATACCTTATCATTTGCCTGAAAAATTAAAAAAAAAGGTGACTATTAGAAGAAGAAAAAATGAAACTTGACATAGTTATGAAAATTTTCAATACATAAAACTTATATATTCGGAAACATGATTTAATTTTAGACATTTCATATTTTTTACTCAAAGCAAGATATTTTGTGTAAGTATCTCAAAAAATCTAAGTAAATTAAATGATGCATGATTTTTCAGTTTTCTATTGCATCTAACATGTCAAAAGAGACCATCATTCGCACACACCCTTAGTTTTTGTATGTATATAGATTATAATTTTTTATTTAGTAGTATCTTTTATTTCAACTTTTATATTCGAAATAACATCCAAATTCCAATAGATATACACATAATACTAAATCTAAATAAATGGCATAGACTATTACTACTCTAAAGAGAAAGCTCTCCATAACCCTAACTAAGTAGAGAATCTTAATCTTAGATCGATGGGCCACCCCTAAAACCTAGAAAAGTTATATATATATATATATATATATATATATATATATATAATCACTTTAGAAATTTCTTAAAAACACAAAATCCCTAAATTAATAAAAATACCACAAAATGATAACCACTACTACACAAAAATTATTTAAATTCATGTAACTCCGATATGCAAACATCCATCATAATACTAGCTAATACTAGCTAGAAGCATAAGAATTTAAATAACCAAACTTCCCATAATAAAACAAATAACCATAAAAAGTCATTCGACCACCCATCCATATACAATATATTAAAAACAATATCATACATTAAATTTAAATCGACAACAATTTCCCAATGGAGAATCAAAATACCATAAGAATAGGCACGTTGTATAAAATACAGTCGATTACAAAGGATGGTCAAACATTAGAAATAACATGCTCCTCTAAATGTTTATAATATAGTGTTGACATAACAAATGAGTTAATCGCTTAATCCAAACCAAAATGTATATTTTAAAGTCACCAAACTAAGTAGAATCGTGAACGATTTCTACAACATAGGGCTTAAGAATCACTTAGATATGGATAATGTCCAAACCAATGAACTACACAAATTCTTCGAACCATAAGGAACTTTATGTAGGCTTAGCAAGTGTAATACCGTTGCGTAGCCTTTTTAAGGGGCATTCATTCAACCAATTAAAAATTTCATTCCTTATTCAAGCAGATTGCAATCATAGTCACGTTTATTTTATAGCATTGACAGAGTTGTCTCAAGATCAAATCTTGTAAAATAGCAAAACCAGCACCCAAATGTCTCACGATCAAATCTTGTAAAATAGCAAAACCAACATCCAAATACGTACAAACTTGGCCATAACATAAGTTTAGGTGTTGGAAACAGGTGACAACCATTCTCTCGGTCGCTGTCTAACGGATTTATCGAATTAATTTAGTTTGTTCAGTTGAGAGTAACAGTGAAAGAAATGTATATATTTCTTAATAATAATAATAATAATCTATTTTTACGGATTTATCGAATTAATTTATTTTTAAGGTCACCGCCAAGCGAGACACCAAATTGGTGTATGAGACCCCATTTGAACCCGTGACCTCCTAAGAGGAAACGCATGCTCTTAACCATTAGGCCCACTCTTTTATTCAAGTAGAGAAAACTCCAAGAGTTGTAAGTTGTTGTATTCTACATTCATTGCTCCTTGAATGTTTCCCTCTCTAAAGCTTTACCACAGTAAACCTTTGTGTTCATTTAGGTATGTGAGACCTTGTGGTGAGCGTAACCCGTTGACTGCTAAGCGTGAAGGTGCCAGTGAGCGTGGAGCAACACCTGGAATCATTTCTGAAAAATTGTTGCTGAAGGAAACGGATTTGCTGCTGAAGGAAACCGGTTCACGCTGGATTGTAGAAGAATCTACGCTGGATCGTGGAAGATCGTGGAAGGACTGGGAAGTGATTACTGGTCAAACGTTTGCTGGTTTGCTGTCTATCTGCAAATCTTGAAGGCTTAAGGAGGTCGCTGTTTGCTGTCTAGGTTGTTTGCTGCGAGAAAAGCTGACGGTTGGGAAGTGATTACTGGTCAAACGTTTGCTGGTTTGCTGTCTATCTGCAAATCGTGAAGGAGGTCGCTGTTTGCTGTCTAGGGAGAAATGCTGATGCGTGGGTGCTGCATGGTAAATAAATAAATAAAAAGCTATTTTTATTTATTGGAAGTGTGTTTTTTGGAATATAAAAACAACACGGTGGAAGTTTGAATAAAAAACTGAGCTTTTATTGGAAGGTTATTAAGAGTTTTGGAAGTTAGAATAAAAAATAAAGCCTGAAGTTTACTGGAAGTTTGAAGAATTAAAAAAGGTCGTGAAGTTTATTTGGAAGTTTGGAATTAAAAAAAGAAAAAAACTTTGCTATAATATCTATATATATATATATATTTTAAATAAAAATTTAACCCATTCAAGCTTGGAACGGTTGTTTTTTGTTTGTTTGGGGATATTTTTTGTTTTTTATTCGAGAAAATATATATTTCCAATAAAAGTAACTAGCATTGATATTTAGAATATTTTTGAGAAAATGGCAAAAACACAGAGTTTTAAATTTGAAATTGAAAAATTCAATGGGAGCAACATAAAAGTGACTAGGACTGATATTTAGAATTTTTTTGGGAAAATGGTAAAAACATAGAATTTTAAATTTGAAATTGAAAAATTCAATGGGAGCAACAATTTCGAGTTATGGAAGGTCAAGATGAGGGATATGCTCATACAACAAGGAGTGGCGAAGGCACTGGTAGGGAAAACCAAGAAACCCTATGATATGTCCAATGAAGACTGGAATGAGATTGATGAAAAAGCTCTAAGTGCTATTTGATTATGCTTGGTCGATGATGTTTTATTTAACATTGTGTCTGAAACTACAGCAGTAGGTCTCTGGACAAAACTGGAAAGTTTGTATATGACTAAATCCTTGACAAATAAAATCCTCCTGAAGCGGCAATTATTTACCTTGCGTATGAAAGAAGGTACAAATATTTCTAATCACTTGAATGCGTTCAATACTCTTATTTGTCAGTTGTCTAGTATGGAAGATATTATTAAATCTGAAGACAAGGCAATTTTAATATTGTGCTCTCTGCTTGAGTCTTGGGCACATTTTGTAACCTCTATCAATTTTAATTCTATTGATTCTATTACCTTTGATGATGTTGTGGGAGCCTTAATTTATGAGGAAACTCGAAATAAATCTAGTCTTGAAAACTCGACATCAGAAGTACTGATAACCAGGGGAAGAACCAGTGAAAGAGGACAACAATCAAGGGGTACATCAAGCTCAAAGTCGAAGGGCAAAAAGAGTAAATTGAAGTGTTGGTTTTGCAATAAAGTAGGGCATCTTAAGAAAGACTGGTGGAAACACAAGCAAGCTTCTAGGGAGGAGAACTCTACAAATGAGGCAAACATAGCATAAAATGATTCAGGTATGATTGATGAGGTATTAACTACTTCTAATGTCTCAGAATATCATTATGGTTGGTTAGTTGATTATGGAGCATCTCATCACATGTGTCTTCATAGAAGTTGGTTTCACACATACCAATCTGTAGATGACGGTATAGTTTATACGGGAAATAATGTTACATGTAAAACTGTTGGGATAGGGAGTATCAAAATTAAAATGTGTGATGGGATTGTTAGGACTCTAACAGATGTGAGATATGTACCTAAACTAAGGAAGAACTTGATATCAATGGGAGTTCTTGATAATGTTGGTTACAAATTTGTGGTTCAAGGTGGAGTTATCAAGATATCGAAAGGTATCTTGGTTGTTATGAAGGAAAACAGAGTCGGGAACTTGTATAAACTTGAAGGGAGAATAGAAATCGATCAAGCAATAGTAGCTTCAGTTGGTGCAGCAGACTTCACTCGTCTATGGCATCAACGGTTAGGTCATATCAGCGAAAGAGGAATGAAGGTAATTGCTGATCGGAAGTTGCTTCCTAGTTTAAAATCTGTAGATTTGAAGTTTTGTGAGCATTTTGTTTATGGTAAACAAGCTAGACAAAAATTTAAATCTGGAAAACACACTAGTAAAGGTATCCTAGACTATATTCATTCTGATCTATGAGGACCATCTCCTAAAATTTCTTATGGGGGATCATCATATTTCGTCATTTTTATAGATGATTACTCGAGGAAATTATGGATCTATTTGTTAAAGAGTAAAGTTGATGTTTTCTATATATTTGAGCAGTTTAGAGCTTTGGTTGAAAAGAGCACTTACAGGTTCATTAAATGTCTTAGAACATATAATGAAACCGAGTTTACTTCTAATAAATTTGATAATTATTGCAAGAAGGATGGGATCAAGAGGCATAAGACCACTGTTTACACTCCGCAGCAGAATGGCATTGTTGAACGCATGAACATGACTCTTCTTGAAAGAGCAAGGAGTATGCTCAATAATGCAAACTTGCAAGACGAATTGTGGGGAGAGGCATTGCTTACAGCTTGTTACCTAGTCAATCGATCACCATCAACAGCCATTGACTGCAAAATTCCGGAAAAGGTATGGACAGGTCAACAATATGATTATTCTAATCTTAGAGTATTTGGTTGTGAAGCTTATGCTCTTATTCCCAAAAATCAGCGTTCCAAACTAGATCCTAAATCAAGAAAATTGATCTTTGTTGGATATGGTGATGGTGTTAAGGGATATAGATTGTGGAATCCTACTGTCCAGAAAGTCATCATAAACAGAGATGTAACATTTAACGAACTTTCTCTATCAAATTTAGATGTAAGTAATGATTTGAAACAGGCTAATGTACCACAGTTTCAGCAAGTTCAGTTTGATACTCGATCATCTACAAAGGGAAATCATGAGGATGTCCAGGAAGAGGATATTCATGAGGACACTCCTCAGGAAGAGGATGAGCAGACAAAAACAGAGGAGATACCACAACAATCTCTACAGAAATCTACATGGGAAAGAACTTTTCCAAAAAGGTATGATGATTTTGTCACATTTGTTGCTTTCATTTCTAATGAAGGAGAACCTGACAGTTATCAGGAAGCATTGAAAGTGTCTGACAGTGACAAATGGAAACTTGCAATGAAAGAATAAATGGATTCTTTGGCAAAGAACAAGACATGGGATCTTGTGGAACTTCCGGAGAGTAGGAAAGTGGTTGGCTATAAATGGGTATACAAACTGAAGAAAGGATCTGATGACACTGTATCGAAGTACAAAGCGAGACTGGTTGCAAAAGGGTTTTCTAAGAAAGCAGGTATTGACTTTCATGAGATTTTTTCACCAGTTGTAAAACTTGTTTCTATCAGAATTTTGTTAGCACTTGTTGCCTCGTATGATTTGGAGTTAGAGCAACTAGATGTCAAAACAACTTTCTTACATGGAGATTCAGACGAGGAATGTTTCATGGAACAATCGGAATGGTTCGTTCAGAATCGCAACAAGAGGTTTGTTTGCAAGCTCAGAAAATCATTGTATGGCCTAAGGCAGTCTCCCAGGCAATGGCACAAGAAATTTGATTATTTCATGGTGAGTCATAATTTTACCAGGAGTGAGTATGATCATTGTGTGTACTTTAAAAAGTTAGAAAATTACATGTTCATTATTTTGGGGTTATATGTTGATGATATGTTGCTCGCAAGCAAGAGCATGTTTGAAATCATCAGGTTAAAGGCTCAGTTGGCTAGGACATTTGATATGAAGGATCTAGGAGAAGCAAATCAGATATTGGACATGCAGATACATAGAGATAGGAACATGGCAAGCTGTGGTTATCACAAAATAAGTATGTGGAGAAAATACTTCAAAGATTCGGTATGAATAAGGTGAAACATGTTAATATCCCTTTAGCTTCTCATTCAAGCTTTCTTCAAGTTTGAGTCCTAAAAATTATGAAGAAACGCAGTATATGCCTCATATACCATATGGGCGGTCGCACGAAGTTGGTTCCACTTTTTGGTGCCACTTAGGAAATCAGAAACGCACTTCCGAAGTACAAATCAAGAACGCATATGCGTTATTGATGGTACGTTCAGAATAACCCGAGCCCAAACACAAGGCTAAGGTTCGTGGAAATGTATATCGCATATGCGATATATCGCATATGCGTGTTGTAATGTTAAATATCGCATATGCGATATGCAACATTTACAAAATGCATATGCGATATATCGCAAGTGCGATATTCAACATTCACCAAATGCATATGCGATATATCGCACATGCGTTTTTTATTGCCTTGATTATGACTTATATGATACTAAATTTTATTTGTTATGAAGTATGGGAAAATTGTTTCTTCCAATTTATTCCATATGAAAATTAATGTGGTTCATGCTCATTCTTAGCTTAATTGTAAGAATAGCTCATGGCTAGGATAGGTTAGGTAGAAATGCATTCTACATCTATAAATATATCTACATAATAGGGTCTTAAAATAGAATAAAATCACAAAAAAGCATACACATCCAAACGACAATTGGGTCCACATAATAGTCAAGATTGCC
>LPNX010759245.1:411602-647416 GCA_001517045.1 Pseudotsuga menziesii | reverse complement strand
ATGAACGTGATGATGATGAGGATGAGGATTATGATGATGATGATGATGAGGATGCTGATGATGTTGAGGATGAGGGTGTCGATGAAGATGATGATGATGATGATGAGGGTGATGAACGTGATGATGATGAGGATGAGGATTATGTTGATGATGATGATGAGGATCCTGATGATGTTGAGGATGAGGGTGTCGATGAAGATGATGACCATGATGATGATGACAATGATTATGATGATGATGATGAGGGTGATGAACGTGATGAACGTGATGAGGATGAGGATGAGGATTATGATGATGATGATGATGAGGATGCTGATGATGTTGAGGATGAGGCTGTCGATGAAGATGATGACCATGATGATGATGATGACCATGATGATGATGATGATGACAATGATGACGATGATGATGATGATGATGACCATGATGATGTTGATGAGGATGAGGGTGATGAACGATGATGATTATGAGGGTGATGAGGATGAGAATTATGAGGGTGATTAGGATGAGGGTGACGATGAAGATGATGGTGAACAATGATGGTGATGATGAGGAGGATGATGACCATGATGATGATGACAATGATGATGATGTTGAGGATGAGGGTGTCGACGAAGATGATGACCATGATGATGATGACAATGATGCATCTGATGATGACGATGATGATGATGATGATGAGGGTGATGAACGTGATGATGATGAGGATGAGGATTATGATGATGAGGATGAGGATTATGATGATGATGATGATGAGGATGCTGATGATGTTGAGGATGAGGATGTCGATGAAGATGATGATGATGACCACGATGATGATGATGATGATGATGATGATGACCATGATGAGGATGAGGGTGATGAACGATGATGATGAGGATCGAGGTTGATGATGATGAGGATGAGGGTGACGATGAAGATGATGATGAGGATCATGAATATGATGATGATGTTGAGGATGATGATGAGGATGGGGATTATGAGGGTGATGAGGATGAGGGTGACGATGAAGATGATGGTGAACAATGATGGTGATGATGAGGAGGAGGATGACCATGATGATGATGATGATGAGGATGAGGGTGATGATGATGAGGATGAGGGTGATGATGATGATGATGATGATGATGAGGATGGGGGTCATGAACGTGATGATGATGAGTATGAGGATTATGATGATGAGGGTGTCGATGATGATGATGACCATGATGATGATGATGACCATGATGATGATGATGATGATGATGATGATGATGATGAGGATGGGGGTGATGAACGTGATGATGATGAGGATGAGGATTATGATGATGAGGGTGTCGATGAAGATGATGACCATGATGATGATGATGACCATGATGATGATGATGAGGATGAGGGTGATGAACGTGATGATGATGAGGATGAGGATTATGATGATGATGATGATGAGGATACTGATGATGTTGAGGATGAGGGTGTCAATGAAGATGATGACCATGATGATGATGACAATGATGATGATGATCATGATGATGATGATGAGGATGAGGATTATGATGATGATGATGAGGATGCTGATGATGTTGAGGATGAGGGTGTCAATGAAGATGATGACCATGATGATGATGACAATGATGATGATGATCATGATGATGATGAGGAGGAGGAGGATGAGGGTGATGAACGTGATGATGACGAGGATGAGGATTATGATGATGATGATGATGAGGATGCTGATGATGTTGAGGATGACCATGATGATGATGATGATCATGATGATGATGACAATGATGATGATGATGATGATTAGCATGATCATGATGATGATGATGAGGATGAGGGTGATGAACGATGATGATGAGGATCGAGGTTGATGATGATGAGCATGAGGGTGATGATGATGATGGGGATGAGGATGAGGGTGACGATGAAGATGATGAGGATGAGGGTGATGATGAAGATGATGATGAGGTTGATGGTGATGATGAGGAGGATGATGAATATGATGATGATGATGAGGATGAGGCTGACGATGAAGATGATGATGATGGTGAGGATGAGGGTAATGAACAATGCTGATGAGGGTGATGATGAGGATGAGGATGAGGGTGACGATGAAGATGATGATGAGGATGATGGTGATGATGAGGAGGATGATGAGTATGATGATGATGAGGAGGAGGAGGGTGATGATGAGGAGGAGGAGGATGGTGATGATGACCATGATGAAGCTGATGAGGATGAGGGTGATGATGATGATGATGAGGATGAGGATGATGATGATGAGGAGGAGGAGGAGGATGAGGAGGAGGGTGATGATGACCATGATGATGATGATGAGGATGAGGGTGATGATGATGATGAGGGTGATGATGAGGATGATGATGATGACCGTGATGATGATGATGAGGATGAGGATGATGATGATGAGGGTGATGATGATGATGAGGTTGACGATGATGATGAGGGTGATGATGATGATGAGGTTGACGATGATGATGAGGTTGATGAGGATGAGGATGATGACGGTGATGATGATGATGATGATGAGGATGACCATGATGAAGCTGATGAGGATGAGGATGATGATGATGATGAAAATGAGGATGATGATGATGGTGATGAGGATGAGGGTGATGATGATGATGATGATGATGACCATGATGATTATGATTAGGATAAGGATGATGACGACGATGATGAGGATGAGGGTGATGATGATGATGAGGTTGACGATGATGATGATGAGGATGAGGATGAGGATGATGACAATGATGACCATGATGAAGCTGATGAGGATGAGGGTGATGATGATGAGGAGGAGGAGGAGGAGGAGGATGATGATGAGGAGGATGAGGATGAGGATGAGGGTGATGACATATGATGATGATGATGACGACGATGATGACCATGACGATGATGATGACGATGAGGGTGATGATGATAATGATGAAGATGAGGATGAGGGTGATGGTGATGATGATGAAGCTGATGAGGGTGATGGTGATGACGATGATGATGAACAATGATGATGATGATGAGGAGGAGGAGGATGATGATGATGATGAAGATGAGGATGAGGGTGATGATGATGATGATGAGGATGAGGGTGGTGACGATGATGAGGGTGAGGGTGGTGAACAATGATGCGTTAGGACAAAAACAAATTAGTTAAAATTTACCTATAGCACCATTAGAATTTACCTAGTTCAATTATGCTAGCAACATTAAAGAACTTCCATGAAGTAATCTATAGTGGGAACCCACCACCCATACAACTTTGAAGTAGCTAGTGACATTGTGAATATAGAAGCCATACCACATAAATTAGCTCTAAACATAATTCTATATATCGCATGTGCGATATGAATAATCTATAACGCATATGCGATATAGCTTATTCATATTACATATGTGTTATATCACATATGCGATATGGATAAGCTATATCGCATATGCATTATATCGCATATACGTTATTTGAAAATTTAAATAATTGGTGGGATTAAGGTTTGGCATTAGGTTTGGAAGCAGCTTCAGAATACCGAACCTATTGGCTAGGACAAATCAAGCAGGGCTATTGCTTGTCTTTTAGAACTCTATCAATATGCTTAGATTAGATGCTGTGTTTTGATATGACATACACAATATTTTTTTATGAAAATGTACGATATTGTAGAGTACGAAACGACGATTCTGAATATATAATTTTTTCCTTCAAAACTATGTTTTATTTATTTATAATTATTTTTCTAAATGACACACGTTAGTTTTCGAAAATACATACATCAATTGTTTCTTATATAACTTTTGATTTCCATCACCATTTCCCAAGAAAACTATATGGTGCACTAGACGAGATCAAGCTCTACGATCTTATATTAAGAAATCAAGGATTTCATTAATTTTTGCCCCTAAAGTGTTGCACCGGCACATAAGGTTTTAATTTCAAACTTTTCTGACTTCAATAATTAATAATAAAAAAAATAATTCATGAAAAATTCCGAATAAATAGTGTTGCACTAGGCCCATATGTCCTTTATATGTCTGCAAGATTTTATCCCAAATGAACATCATTTACCTCATATATTGCTGCACCTGCACAAACATATATGTTAAGATGTGCTGAAAATTTGAAAACACACTTTCACGGAAACTAATTTTATAATCATTTGCACACATTTTCTCTGCATAAATGCTATATATTATGAAAGCTGATTCAATTACCTATCTTTTCTCTTTTTACTTCATCTTCAAATAAGCTAGGGAAGTACCCCTAATTGTCACCTAAAATCAGAGTTTTCCGTTTATTCCAGTATTATGTGGCATCTAAAGTGTCCTTAGAGGAGTCCATGATTGTGCATCAACCCATATGCTAATGTAGTAGGAAGTCTAGTGTATGCGATGATAAGTACAAGACCAAATATTTCACATGCAGTTGGTGTTGTCAGTAGATACATGGAAAATCTAGGAAAAGAGCATTGGGCAGCAGTGAAATGGGTGCTTCAGTATCTAAGAGGCACTAGCAACTATTGTATCACTTTTGATGGTTGTAGTAATGAAGTTTGTGGTTATGTTGATTATGATTTTGCAGGTGATTTGGATAAGAGGAGGTCCACTTCAGGTTATGTCTTTACTCTTGTAGGTGGAGCTATTAGTTGGATGTCAAAGCTTCAGAATATTGTTGCTTTATCCACTACAGAAGCAGAATATATAGCTTCTTCACATGCTTGCAAAGATGCAGTCTGGTTAAAAGGTTTGTTGGGTGAGTTAGAAAAAGTTCAGAACACTATAAAAGGTGCTATTCATTTTGCTAAAAATCCAGCTTATCATAGTAAGGCAAAGCATATTCCCATAAAATAACCTTTTTTTAGACATGTTGTTGATAAAGGTGTAGTGGTTCTTGAAAAGGTTTACACTAAAGATAATAGTGCATACATGTTCACGAAGCCGATTACTTTAGAGAAGCTATGATGGTGCCTAGCTTCTCTAGGCTTACAAGAAAGGTGATGAATAGAGCAATGAGCAAGGTATTAGGTAAATTGTTGTCAAAGCGGATATTGTTGGAAACGGGTGACAACCGTTCTCTCGATGGCTACATAACGGACTTACCGAATTAATTTAGTTTGTTCCGTTAAGAGTAACCGTGAAAGAAATGTATATATTTCTTGTATTCTCGTAGAGAAGAGTCGAAGAGTTGTAAGCTGTTGTAATATTTATTCATTGAATAATAAGGAAGACCAATACCATTGCTCTGTGGATGTTTCCCTCTCGAGGGTTTTACCATAGTAAACCTTTGTGTTCATTTATGTATGCCTCTTATTAATATTCTGTGTATTATTTTCTCTGTGGATCTTAGATCCAACATTAGGCCTAGGATTGAATCCCATCAAAAACATATTATGCAAACCCTAGGCCTAACAATTTGAAAGGGTCATGCTATCAGCGCTTACTAGGGACCGAGTCCCTCGAACAAAGGTCAAAGCAAACCAAATCGTAGACTAAGGTCTTAATACCTTGAAGAAACATTATAAACAAAAATATAGAGTTATATAAAATTGTTGTTGTTGTTGTTGTTGTTTTATTTATATATATATTATATATTATCAAATCAAAATAGCCCATAAATCAAAACTGCTATACAACCATTCCCCCCCCCCCACCCCCACACACACATATATATATAGTAGTAAAAAAGATCGAGCTAAAATTCTTCATCAAAATATGTCCATAAGGCCTTCAATTTTTTTATAAAAAATATGTCAAGAATTATATATATAACCCACACAATATTTATAAAAATGACCCACACAATATTTATAAAAATGTCTCTCAACATCCACCAGTCCCATAAAACTCCAATACCATGTTTCATAAAAATGTCTCTCAACATCCACCAGTCCCATAAAACTCCAATACCATGTTTCAGTGTTGGGACTAATAGTTGCATCATCTATAAAACCTTGTCACTCCAAAGGAGACGTTACAAACCCAGAACGAGGGTTGCCATGAATAAACCAAGAAGCATTGATAGCCATATATAACGAAAACAAGAAGCATTATGGCAGCAAACACCCCTTTTCCATCATGGTAACTGGTCCAACAAGGGTCATGAGTTTGTACCCGTAATATCGTTGAGGTAGTTCCATCCATAAAACCCTCATGCCAGATTTCTTCCTCCACCTGCAATAGAAAATTAGTAGCAAGTCAATAAGAGTTTTTATTAAGGATTGAAACTGTACGAAAATTTAAAACGAGTAGAAGAGGAGCAGAGTCTCTGGCTTGACTGAACAACGCCGCTAGGGAAAAAACGCCTCCATGAGTTGAAGAACTTACAGGGACATACCAACAGAGCAACATAAACTAGCAAACCATCGGAGCAATATAAGCAATAAACCTCTCTCTTACTATCATGCATAGCAAAATGACAAAATGGTAGTAGCTTGAGGAAGTTACCAAAGTCCTCGTACAACACATTAATTCAACTGTGAACGTGGAAGCCAAGTAACCACCTAGAGCTTTCCTTTTCGCAAGGGCAAAAAAAAAATACTACAACCAACACTATATTAAAAAGTAAATACTATGGGTTACATAAACCATTCGGGACTTTAGATATTGGCACAAAGGTTTAAAAATCCCAGTTGATAACCATATAAACCATAGGAGATGGATAATTATATGCATCAACAAAAATGCCTAAAGATAGGGATATTATATTGGAATGGTCTTACAACTATAACATAAATCGTATGCTAAGGATTGTTTATTTCACTAAATCATGTGTTGTGTAAATCATCATATGGACTATCGAACACATATTTTTATTATTATTTTTACAATATGACTAAAATAGATATCATCCTTGAGCATTTAGGGTTTAGTTTAGAAGTTTTAATAAGTAATAAAAGCCCCGTACAAAGAACTTATTAAACCTTCAAAGAGATGCGAATTGATTATATTAGCTATCGTGCTAAGTAAAGATCAAGTTTTCTATGCGCCAATAACCATACAAAGAGCAAGGGTCTCTCTCAAAATAAGGACAATAACCTACATAAACTTATAAATTATGAATAATTACATTAACTTATAAAGCTGATAGTTCATGATAAAAATATAATAAGAGTCATAAGAAAGAGCAATGGACACTTTCCATATCAATGATGGAAGAATAATAAGATATGTAAGGAGTATAAACAAGAAGAATCATCACATTTAACCTAGTGTTGAAGTTAATTTACTAAGTACAAGGTTAAAACCAAGCAAGAGAGCAATTTTCATATGTGATATAATTACTAATACCCTTAAAAAAAAATTAGAATATATTTTTAAAAACATTACAGTTTCTTGAATTTCTATATTAAAAAAAAATGTGCTCATAAAGGAATTATATATGACTATCTATCTTAGAACCATAGATGGAATGCACTTGTCAAATATCTAATCAATTGGAATGTCAATTGGATAGAATGCACTTGTCAAATATCTAATCACTTAGAATATCAATTGGATCATGATGACGAGCTCCAATCTACTTGGCATGTCAATTGGATCATGATGAAAAGATCCAATCCACTTGGAATGTCAATTGGATCATGAGGAACTTCACTTAGATTGAAGGTGTAGTGGATATATAGTAATAATAATAATAATAAACCAAAAAATTAAGTCTATATAAATATAATGAGAAATCAAAGACTCTAAAATAGCTTAATCATATCACATTGAAAATAAATACTTTAACACTCTTATTCACACCATAAATATGTATAGGAGTCTTTCATAACACTTCAGGACGAGCGTGCCCATCAAAATCCAACATGAGCATCTACACGGTCGTTCGAAAAGCCAAGAACTAATTGTTTTATTAATAGTTAAAAAGAAAAATAAAGTGTATTTTCATGACAATCAAAGTGCATATGAGCAGTATAAGAGTAGAAAGAAAAATGTTGGAATTGTAGTTTTATTATTCAAATTGTGATTTAAACGATTTGGGTAGTTTTAAAATGTGTAAATTAGTTTGAAAAAGATTAATGTAATTGTTGAAAAAGCGATTTAGTTGGTTTTTATCCTGCTCGTCAAAATTCAAGACTGTCTTCCACCATTCAATTGTGAAAAAGAGAATCTATATGGTCCTAGGAAAAGCCAACATCAATTCATGTTTGAAATATTGCTGTACACGTTCTCCCAAATAGCTTGGAAAAGCCAATATATATTCATGCTGGAATAAATCCAAAAGTACACCCCTTTGAAACCTCAAAAGCCAGTGTTTTGACGAAATAGGATCAATGTATATCAATTTAGTGCATTTTAAAAATATAATAATTTAGTGTATTCTAAGCATTATGTACTCTTTGTCATTAAAAAATGAATGCAGAATTTAGATTTTGAACGATATTAGGTAACAACATTTTCTCGCCAGTCTTTCGTACTGGTTATTTGTGCAGTTATCTATTTTCTGTACTGGGAATCTACTAAATCAGGCCCACAGGCCCGTCCTTGCGATTGAAGTAGACCAATAGCTTTTCCTTATAAGACTCAAGTCCCTTGTCTTAGGACGAGAGACAGGGAGAATGCTTCTATAATTAGTATTGTTTGGTCTTCCTGTTTTGGATTTTCAGCTTCTGCGTTTTCGAACTGTTGGGCTATCTTTGGAAGGTATCAATGGATCTGATTTAAACGGCTCTTCTTTTCTGCTTGGTGATTCTTCTGATTTCCTAACTTGAGACCCTATGATTGATGCTTGAAGGACAATAAGAAGAGAAGACAGGAGGAAAATGGGGAGGGGAAAAATCCAGCTGAAGAAAATCGAGAACACGATCAGCAGGCAGGTTACATTTTCTAAGCGCAGGAATGGCTTACTAAAGAAAGCTTACGAGCTCTCGGTGCTCTGCGATGTGGAAATGGGACTTATTGTTTTCTCCCCCAGAGGGAAGCTCTATGAATTCTCCAGCCCCTGGTATGTATGGTTCAACCGTATTTCCCACAAAAAATTAAATTTTGACCGCTCTCTGACTGTTCTCTCAATCTTCTCACACGTTAATTGATGTAGAATAATCAATCAAACATTTTGGGATTTAATATCTGGGGTTGACTGCTAAATCGGAAGCCATAAGCCGGCCGTTATTTTGGATATTCAACGGCGGCCAGGGTTTTTGATAGATCCTTCTGTGCCTATCGAAACAAACTTTTAGTAGTTGATCTTTATAAGTAATTTAGGGCCAATAGTTGGCTTTCTTGATACGATAGCTGGCCATTTGTGAAAGTGCAGAGTCGCTATAGGGTAATTCCTCCAATGGGCTTTCTTGATATGATAGCTGGCCATTTGTGAAAGTGCAAATTTGCGGCTGAAATCTGCGTTAGGGTTATCCTCCAATGCAAAATTCCGTTTCCGTACTTTCTAATAAGAAAAACGGTGTTGTATTCAAATCCATTTCCGTTCGCGTACTTTAGTAAGGGAACCAGTGCTATATCCAAATCTATTTTGTCCATAGGGTTGGCTAACTTCGCAGGTTTGCTTCCAGGTTTTTAAAACACGCCCGATTGTCCGTTATTTTTTCTTCACTATACATGTTCTCCTAGAATTGAAATTTAGTGCGACATCATCATTATTTACATCAAACCTCTTTGGAATATTATTAATGTTTAACCTAGTTTTATTAAACTTCTATAATGATGTATTTAATCTCTTTTGTTTAATAGATATTGATTATTTTTTATTTTGTTAATATAATATTTAGTTACATCACAACATCTTTTCCATACTAAACTATACAACATCTCACTTCTTTTTATACAATTTTTTTATAAGAAAATTATTTTAAAATTATATACTTAAATTTACATTTCCTTTTATCATATTTTTCTATGAAACTCTTTAAGAAAAGTAAAGGTGAAAGATTTTCCATAAAAAAAATCCTTTTAAAATAACACAACCAAGAATTTGAGTTTTTATTAGGAAGAACATAGCTTTCAAAAACTTAAAATCTTAAAAAATTAAATAAAATAAGTAAAATCATAAAAACTAAATAAAATTGAATAAAAGAGTAAAAGAAGACATAGTGTATTTTGAGAGTCTATTCGTAGGCTAAAGTATTAGATGGGTCTGTTCCAGTGCTTAAAGAGTGTATTTTTATATCTAGTAGTTGCAAGGTGTTTTGAATTTCATGTAAAGATTAGTTACATGTAGTGTTTGCATTGAATCTCTTCTTCAACTCTCTAATAGGTTTTTAAGATATAGAATGAACTCCTTGGAGACATTGAAAAAGTTTTTTTGAAACGCTCAATCCTTAGTTTCTAATGGTTCAAACATGTGACCTATAGATTTGCCTCCCCCTAAATCTGATCCACAATAACTTTGGAGTATAGAGACACTTGCAATGATAGGAAATTTTTATTTGAAGCAAATATTAATAAGCCCTGTAAATCCATCATTTTTTCCCACTTGTTCCAGCCTTCTCCACAACCCATCCAAAGGTGACCACAATATCCCTCTTTAGAGGCCCCATCAAAATAGCTAATAAATACATCTTCAATAAAATTTTGATCCGGAAAATGTTTAATTGGTTCCTTAATTAACATTTTTTGAGACTACAAATGTAGCATTTACCTTTGCATCTTCAATTAGTACAGAGTTTATGTGCTTCCGAATTCTCTATATTATTAAAAGAGGGATCTTTCTATGACCAACATGTTTAATTCAGAGTAACATTTTCCTTTGCATCTTCAAGTAGTATAGAGTTTATGTGCTTCCAAATTCCCCATATTATGAAAAGAGGGACCTTTCTATGACCAATATGTTTAATTATTAATTGCATAAGATAATATTTAATCTTTTTATAACCTCCCTCTAAACTAGTTATTCAAACCTGCATGAGTCAGCACCTTCTTCTTTGTCTTTAAATAGTTAGGCTTTGGCATATATACTAGGCCTAAAACCCCTTCTTCAAAGAAAATTATTCCAAGTTAGTATTTTATCTTCTAGAATTATCTAGCATAAAAGTTTTAATTTAAGAACCCACCACTTCCATAACATTTGATACCTAAAGAGTCAACTTGTTCCATAGTGGAGATAAGTTCCACATAAACTAATTTTGCTGAAACTTTACCTGTAACAAGTTCCACATAAACTAATTTTGCTGAAACTTTACCTATAATAGTATTCCAAAACCAAACAAGTTTGTCCTCTCTGTCAATGAGTCTAATCCCAGAATGAATCCATCTTTGAATGAAAGTTACTTGATTTTATGGTTAATTCTTCAATCCCTTAGGGTCTTGAATACTTTATTAAATGATGTCACTACACTTTGTAGTTATAGTTAAATTATAAGTATCATCCTTATTTTAAAAAAAATTGTGAGGTTTAAAAAAACATTAAGCATTTATTGATCTTTTAAAAAATAAAGTAAAAAATTTAATGAAATTCATTAACAATATTATTTATATGTTTTCCTTAACAATATTATTTATATGTTTTCTTTATAAAAACATGTATTTAACTTTTTATATTAATTGAATAAAGCTATGTAAAGTTGTTGTTATTGTTATGCCTCTAAAAATTTAGATTTCAAAAAAACCTATGATAAGTTGTAATGAAATTTTCTTCTCTATGAAGAGGAAATAATTATTATGATATAATCTTTTAAGTATGGCAACTTGTTTTTACTATTTAAAACATTGTCAATAGAAATTCCATGTTTATTTTTATTATATGTTTTTGGTGTTTTAGGTATCATGACTCTTTTGATGTCCTCAAATAAGTTAGTGTAATAAAAGGATTGAAGGTGGTTATTGGTTTATTTATATCTTATCAAATTCATTCCGCAACTTTATTGTTTTTGAATACTATGTAGCTTTATTGTTTTTGCATTAGTATATATTATTTAATTAGTTGTTGTAACACTTACTGTGTTGGTATTGATATTTTCAAATATTTGTGTTTTTATATATGTTAATATAAAAATAATTTTTGAGTAATTATGTGTTTTTTTTTTTTAAATTGAATTTTAGATCATTCATTTTTCAATAGCTAATTTCATGGGAAATTATAATGTTGAAGTTTTTAGAAGTAATCAACCATGTATATTGTTTCAAAAGTCAAAGGTAAAAGAGGATGTGATAATTCTTAAAAAGAAATGTAACAATAAGGATAAGCTTGTCACTAGTGAGAATTGAGTCTTCGTGGGAGGATAACAACACATCTCATTAATATCTAAACTAGTCTCCATTCAAAATAGCTATTGAAGTAAGTATGGGACACTAAAGACCTTTATAAACATGGTTTAAAAAGTAGATTATGTGTGTGTTTTTTCTTTTTTATTTGTTCTAAACAATATTAACCTATGAGAGGTGAGTAGGCATAATGGTTAAAAATTTGGCTATAACATATTGCAAAGATAAATCCTACATTAAATAAAGATGATCATTAAGTGATACTCATAAGAATTTTACATTTCCAACCTAACTATCTTTACATCTATTAAAATTTTATATGTAATAACAACAATTGAAGATTTAAAAGCATTGGTTGCTTATAGATTTACATTTTAGGAAAATGATACCCCTTACAAAATTAATAAGCAATTTCCTGATAAAATTGTTTATTAAAGGAATACAACTAAGAACCAATGTTTTATAGAACACCTACACACAAATAATAATCTCTCTATAATGGTCAAACTTAACATACTAAATTTCTCATATGTACTTACTTCTAAGTGATACCACATATTTACATTCTCCTTATATATATAGACATACTTATCCCTATTTAGACGACATGACGTGCTTAATCTATCTCCTTATACATATATGTTATCTTCTTCGTATCTTTTAGTAAAGTTTCAAAATTAATGAACTAACACCAAAGAAACTCATCATTACTAAGCTATATCTGATTTTAAAAAATTTATTTAAACTTACCTATTTGGCAGAAGAGGTGCATTCTACAACACAGTAGGGGGAAGATGCGTAACTTCTTCCATTATCATCTTAGAGTTGACATGTGTCATTTCTAAAAATAATATGTCTGTTCTAATTATATTTAATTTATTAAGAGCGACAAATATATATATAATAACTACACAAATTAAATAAATTAAAACCATAATCATTGCATTATACACTTTCTCCACATTTCTACTTTAAAAAAGGGTTTACAGCTTGATAGATTTGATCACTCTGGAGGCTTAGTAGATGTAACCCACAACCAGCGAACCCCAAGAAAAAATTGTAGGAGCTGAATTGGGCACTAACAATAAGTCACCATTTAAAAAAAAATCTAAGAGATCAACTATCCAATCACCTCCAACATCAATAACATGCATTCATCAAAGGACGAAGAAACGAAATTAAGAAGTTTTTTTCTAAAGCATAATGGACTGCGTGCACCGTTTAAACACTGTGTAAGCTTTAAGGGAGATCGTTTGATCCTCACAAATGCATAAATTATCATTGTAACCGACAGTCTCATTGACCTAGGTTGTGGTCATTGGTGGACATTAATAAAATTATCGTATCTTATCTTATCTTATCACGACTTTCATATGTTAAATTTTAGAACCAAACTCAATATTAATATTGAAAAAACAATAAAATTATGGATCATTTTGATGTGCTCTTCTTTAAAATTATGGAGCATTTTCATGTGCTCTTATTTATTACTATCAGAATTTCTTTATTAATATTAGAATATCACGATATACAAGATTACATTAGTAGTTAAGTAGACCCAAAGCATAAATTGATTTTTGTCTTAGTTGTTAAACAAAGAAAAAAATTAGTTGATTCTTACTTGGTCAAACACTACCTTATAAATGCAAAGCATTACTCTTATTTAACAGGGATATGAGAGATGGTGTAACATTTCAACATTCAACCTTAATCTCAATGGTTACAATCTTTAGCACTGTCAATACCTAACTGTTGTGTCTAAAATTCTAAGATTATTCTTAATAATGGTTTGGTGAAGATATCTGCTAGTTGCTCCCTTGATCCACAAAAATGGACAGTGATGTCTCATTGTTGACAAGCTAGAATATGAAGTGGGAGTGAGTCAAGGTACTTGCTTTTCTTGTGGAATATATGATTTTTGGATACTGCAATAGTTGATATGTTATCATAGAAATAGGAATTGGCTCTTTTTCCACATGTGAAATATCATACAAGTCTTCTTAGCCATGCTGCATGGTATGTTGCAGCAATTGGTGCTACATATTTTTCTTTCATAGATGAAATGGTAACAATTGGATGTTTCTTGGATTCCCATGAATCAAACTAGTGCGTGTTGTGGAGGGAAGTTTTCCTATGGCTAGGGGTTAAGAGGCCACCAACATACTAGGGTTGTAAAGACAGATGTATAAGGCTGATCCAAGCTTTCCTTTATCCCTCCTCCTGCTCCTCAATCCAAGAGACCTGCAAAACAATCTTCAACCTTTCTCAAACCAATTTGACCATATGTAAAACAATGATAATCAAAATAATATGAAACCTAATCTGATTAGCATCAACATCTAATCTTAAATTGATACATAACATCCATTAGATAATGGTTTGGAAAGGGAAGAACATCACATCTTTATTAATCAAGTGGAAGAAGTACAAATATTACCTTCTCATCATGATAGGCACCTCGCAAAACCTTGATCTGGATCTCTTGCTTCTCTTCTCCAAGAATCTCATTCACCAAGCTCTAGAATACAGGAATATGGAATCTAAGGAAAAGGTAGAGGGGATGAAAGTCCCAATTCCACTAGCATAACAATGCAAAGGATAAGACCCCTTTCATTGACCCATATTCCTCTCTTATATACTATTCTGAAGAGTTAGGGTCGAATAGGGATCTGTTACAATCGAAGGAGAAGTTCCAAAACCACCCAAATCACCTCAACTTTGGGATTTTTCCATTTTTATATAATTTTTTACTATTACAGGAGATACTCGTTGGTTTTCTTAATCAAAGTCACTAGTATGCAGGTTTTCTTCTGAAAAGTCGTGAGTATAAAGTTGAAAAACGTGGGTTTCCTTCTACAAACTCGTGAGTGGGTAAAAAAAGTCAAATTTTACGGTATTTCCCAGCATTTCTAGGGGTTGGTGTCTTCTAGAAAGTTTTTCCTTGTTCAGAGACCTTTCCAATGGTCCAAAGAAGAGGTTAAAAGAAGTTACATAATTATAGATATGGCTCCTCCAATCAAGGTGGTTTTTAGTGACTAGCCGTGGCATTTAATGAAGTGTCTTCATGGGACGAAATCATGTAAAAGTTGTCACGAGAAGATATGTGCCATTTTATGCTATAACAGATGCCCCCTAATGTATGGGGTTAGAGGGGAAGGTGATAGCCAAAATACATTATAAAAAGGAAACAACTGAGTCATGGAGTCAAAGAGACGGAGGATCCAAGATCATAGGCTCGAACAGAGGTACCTGAAAGAGAGATAAATGTCAGACAAAACTAATCTCCGAGACATACATGTCCATATACAAATGATTGCCATAACGATACAGCTGGATCCAACATGTGTATAACTAATGCAACTATCATGGCCACACAATATGAAAAAAGGTGCAATATCAAATCTAAAGGAGTCATGGCGACAAATGAACAATGTGGATCCATGCTCAATAATCGATCATAGCCACAAGAATACATGGTGGATATATGTCTCAGCAGATTTCATATGAAGTGTGACACGGTATTGCACAACTTGGGAAATAGAAAAAGATGACGACGTTATTGTTGACCCAAGGTCTTCAATCCAAACAGCGCAAAGGTACGAATCCTAACCATGCGAATAAAGGAGTTGAAGTCAAACATGGATGAAACGGTTTGATTACTGGTAAATGATGAGAACCATTAACAAATGTGAGGGAAACCACCATTAATGAAATTGGTCCCCAAGGTACTTAGTACATTCTAACAAGTGTGAATAAATGGTCTTAAAGTCGAATACCTGAAGAACCCATTGAGGAGGATACATTAAGGTATTCCCACTACCCAATAGTGAGGGAAATTTCCATTGATGACTGCAATCCCCAAGGATTGTCATAAACTGTAAATCTCATTCCCAGAGTAAGATGTGTTGAAGTCGATAAGAAGAGACCCATTGGAAGGAAGGCATTAAAGCATCCTCCATCATCCAACATGAGGTATGCCAAAGACTGATTGGATACGAAACTGGTACAAAGTTTTGCAGCAAGGATCGACGAAGACTAAATAAAATGAAATGATACCAGGGAGTGGCCGACACAAAAGGTTAAAGAAACTGTAGAATGGCTGACAAAGGTTTTGTCCTTGAACAGTGAGCACGACACAAAAGTGACTTAGGAAGTTTTTTGACAAAAAGGGACCATACAACACAAATCTACAATGTAGGAGACATTAACAGATTCTACAAATAATGTAAAAAGAACCAACTGGAGGAGTAAGAAACTCTGAATCAGGATAAGGTCAAAAATTAGAACCCAACTATTGAAAGACTCAAAACTGGTGCTTTGTTCAAGGAGACAAGACTTGTTGCCATGATACAAAAGACATTTGAATGAAATTCCCTTTCCCTCTTTCTTGTAAAGGTTTAATGAGTCCAAGAAATCATACTCGGGACTTTCTTCATTCTTGGAAAGCTCGAAGAAGAGACAGAAGAATGCTTGATAAAGCACTGATCTGATTTTACAAGCCCAAATTAGTGAATGCTCGGTGGTGTTTTCACTGTTTGAGAGTCTGAAAACACCAAACAAGACTTGAGGGGGGGAGTTTTTCGTAAGTTTAGTCTCCTAAGTCCGAAAAAGCATAAAACAATCCAAAGGAGAACTCTCTTAGCTAAGATGAACCAAGGTATTCCTTTTTCATAGTTAGTCGGCAAAGTCCAAAAAAGGGGTAAACTATCACCAAACCGAAGCTCCTTCAAATGCAAGCAGAAAGATTTAGTTTAACGGGTGTGAAGGGAAGCAAGTTCATTTGATGCTTTGTACTAGGGTTTAAGCAAGCATGACAAATGATGTAAAGAACACTCAGAATCTTTTCCATGTTTTAGTCCAGAGCATGAAAAAGTGAGAAGTAAGCTCAAAAATGGATCCTTTTCTGTAAATTTAGTCCTTGAGGGACGAAAAAGAGATAAATCTATACCCGAAGATACTCTTCTAGATTTAAAAAAAAATAAAGTATTCCTTTCTCGTAAATAATCTACATGGCCTGAAAAAAGGGTAAACTCATACCTATGTGAATGTTCCTTCACATCTTTTAATGAGTTTGAAGGGACAAGCAAACTCAACGATCTAGTCACATTTAAGGAGTCAGAACAGGGCTTGAAGATAATTCCATATCTTTCCCATAAATTTTTAACGAGTCTGAAAAAGTAAACTCATGGTTTCCTTACTGTTTTTAACGAGCTCGAAGGAAAGAAAAAATAATGCTCTAAATGCAACGAGGCGAGTGTCAGAGGCATGAGAAACTAATTCCAAGCACGAGGAACAAACCTAAGTGTAGTGCAAGGAACATGAGCAAGATAAGGACACTCAGGGATTGTCTCCTCAAGGTGAAGGGTGCCAAGTTGTATTGGAAAAGTGGTACAAAGTTGAGCGATGGTGAGGGGAGAGATGAGGGCTTATACAATGAGCTAGAAGCGTGGAAACCGACATCAGGCTCATAAGCACAAGAAGAATGCATGAAAATGAAGTTACAACTTGAACAACAAGGTAAGATCAGTAAATAGTAATGAATCCAACTAAGAAATAGAATCATGTCTCTAAGAAACAACGTGATCAAGATCATATTCAAAAGAAAAGATCTGATGCATGTCACTTTGGTAGAAACACTTGCAACTTCACTATCTTCCGCAAAAGGTGTAGTCAAGGAAGAATCGACCGAAGAAGACCCTATAGTGCCAAGGACTGATGATTTATATTCAATAATATCAACCTCATACGAAAAGCTAAAGTTGATAGGGGTGATAGAATCTTCAGGAAAAAACTCAGTATCACAGGAGTTGAAAAATATACTAGAAAGGTCAGACTTATTAGGATCACTGACTTATTGTACAATGAGAGAGTTAAAAGACTTAACAATGAAATCATAAGAGGATTGATCGTCAGACAGATCGGGCTCAATAATCAAGTCAGGATTGGATTTAACTATAACTAAGTCAACCTCTAAAAGAAGGTTAGATTGTATCAAAGAATCTAGGTAGACTTCATCCGAAGGAAGGAGACTATCTCAGATAGGATACAAGTCTAGACATTCAAATGGATCAACAGGGTGGAGAGTGAGCTTCAAAGTCCCCATTGGATAGGTCACCTGGTCAATTGTTGGGACCAAGTCCTAAAAAGGTAAGCATGAATCCAAAGGATTCTTTTCAGTAGCAATTGGACACGAGGGATATGAGGCCACATAAATCAACCGTGGCAAGGCAGTGTCTCTTGAAACACTGTGAATTAACAAAGGAAAGACTTGGTCTCTAGTTGGGTTAGGAGAGGGATCAAGAAATGCCAATTGTTCGATAGTAAAAGTGCTTTCATTATGAGGAAAGTACATCACACGAAATACTATTGACACTTTATCTTGCATAACATAAACATAATCACGTCCGAGGATCATATTGAAGTCCAATGGGTCCTATATCACCATAAAATCAACTACGACAGTCTTCCCACCTAGAGTAACAGATGTTTGAGTAAGAATTCCCAAAGTTTAACTAGTTATTCCATCAAAATCTAGTAACTGACTATCAATCGACATAAGGTTGGGGGATCCCATGCTTGTTCAAGCACTTGTGGATAAAATACTAACAAAGGATCCTTCATCCACAATAAAACAAGCAATCGTGTAGTATCCAATTTGGACCTTTATTTGAAAAGGTGCATCAGAAGGAAGGCACCGCTCATCTAGTCTATCCCAATTACAGGAAGAAATTCGAGGGCTTGGCGAGGGTTCATCCGAAGTGAGGTAAGTGCCCCCTTGTTTTGAAAGTTATGAACTAGCAGTGACTAAAATACGACTAGTAGACACTTAAATCTCCAAAGGAAGAGTGGGATTGATCAAATATTGCATCGATTCAACCACTTGATGAAGTTCACTCTTCGAAGGAAGAGTGGGATTGACCAAAGACAACATTGGTTCCATCACTTGGTAAAGGTCACTCTCCAAAGGAAGAGTGGGATTGACCAAAGATGACATTGGTTCAACTACTTGATCAACCGAAGGTTGAATAGGTTTATGAGAAACTTCAAGTTGTTCAGGAATGGGATTTCCTTGGAGCCATACTCTTCGTACCTCTGCAATGGCAGAGCACTGGTGAGTAAGGTGGTCTTCCTCGCAAAGATTACAAGGGAACTACGACTTGTGCTTTGAATGGTTGGTTTTCTCAACGGTGTCAACATTACTTGCATTAGCTGACTGTTTGCACCCAACATGACTTCCAAAGGCTGGGTGGTTGTGTCCAACATGAGTTGCAAAGCATGGTTGTTTTCCCCCAGCATGTCGTCCAGAGGCTGAGTAGTTAGGATCAATATGTTGCAGAGGTTGAGTGTGTTCCCCCAGCATGACTTCTAGAGGTTGGGTGGTTGGGATCAACTTGACTTGTAGAGGTTGAGTGGGTGCCCCCAACATGACTTTTAGAGGTTGGGTGGTTAGGATCAAATTGAATTGCAGAAGTTGAGTCGGTGTCCCCAGCATGAGTTCCAAAGGCTAGGTGGTTAGGATCAACTTGACTTACATAGGTTGAGTGGGTGCCCCCAGCATGACCTCAAGAGGTTGAGTGATAGGGTCTAACATGAGTCGCAGAGGTTGGATGGGTTCCACCAGCATGACCTGTAGAGGCTGAGTGGTGAGGTCCAACATGATTAGCAGAGGTTGTTTGGGTTCCCCCTTGCTTTCATGTCTTCTTCATATTCTTCATTCTTTTACTCCTCTTAGACTACAGGTTACTAGTATTAGAACTTTCACCACATGAGGTAGAAAGAAGAGGAGATGTTGCTACAGGAAAATGGGAGACATTGTTTTGATGCCCTTGATATAAGGCGCTTACTTGAGAAGCATCGGGAGCATTCAAGACAGTTGGAGTGGAAAAGAACCAAACTGGTAGCCCAAGGGTGAATCCAAGAAGATTCAAAGTGGCCATCAAAGGAACACCAACATTCCCGGTGAAAGGAAAAACACAAGAATCCCCTGGCATGGAGGTCTTTTGGTTAGTGTCTATAGGGGTATTAGCCATAGTTTTTGACTTAACAAAAAACCAAGGTCAACTAGTAACCAACAATACAAAGAGCACACCATTAGCAGAAAAATCTAAGTATCCAGACCAGGTAAACAAAGATACCTTCCAAAGGAAAGTATGGGATGATGAGGGCTCATAACTCACCAGTAAAGGGTGAATTAGAATAGTTACTTGGGGTCCATAATACATCGCCTTCAGTCCAAGCGCTTGAATGACCAAACCTCTTTCCCAAATTGTATGTAAGGGATTTCCTCCCGAGTATTCCCTAGGTATAGTGGAAATAACTTCTCACCATAACCTGTGTAGAGTCCTAGAAGTAACTTTTTTCCCATGTGGTTATTTCCCTGGTTCCTTCCATTGAGAAGTTATTGTTCTTTAGTTGTAATGGGTGACCTATGGTATTAGTTACTAGGTCCCATAAATTGTCCAAGTTAGCATTCAGGGGGGGTGTTAGGATTATAATCCTCCCTTGTACAATTTGGTCAATTATGTCTAAATAAGGAGTCTTTTCAGTCTATATTTAGTCACTAGCACCATTAGGTCCACTTGGCCTAATTGGGCCACATGTACCAGTTACTAGAGTGTGGGGAACACTAATTGAGGCTAACTACCACTGACTGCACTTGCATGCATTAGTTTAGGATCCTCCTAGATAAATCCCTAAAATTTATGAGCCACTGGAAGTGTCGACACCAACCTCCTTCAGTTGAGTTCAATTGGTGACTAGTCAAGCTTAGTTAGGAGTCAGTTACATTCAGATCTAGTCTATTAGCGCTAGCTATGCATGGCTACATGTGGGTGAGGCGCATTTACTCACCTACCACAGTAACTTAGACTAGTTAACTGATAATTAAGACTGAATTAGACACTTGAGTTGGGTTGTTGAACTCCGATAGTGATTTAGACATGTCTAGTTAACCATTTAGTTAAGTAGAGTCAATCAATTCAAATTCCTCTCTCATGCATTTCAATTGCCTGGTTATTAATACTAGTGCATTACATTGTAATTAATTGTCCAATTACTTTTGATTATTGAAAGCATTACACAGCAGCAAGCCATTTTTGCACTGTTTCATTCTTCAATTTTAAGTAAAATTTTCTGATCTATTTTGTGAGTTGTGTGTTGATCCACAGATCTATGTGCTCAATTTCATAAGTTAGTTAAGTATATTTCTAAGAAGACATGCATCGATATTTAAAACACCAACTCTTCAAGAGAGTTTTGTCACACACATCAGAGCCAAGACACTAGGGGAAGACATGGAGGCCTTCTTAACAAAGAGTTCATAGAGGGGAAGGTCCTTGACTTACTTACCCATATTTGGATCAATGGGATTTTTTATAATCTTGGGTGGATGAATGTGTTAGGGGACCTCTTTACCTTGAACTATAGAACATAGAATAATATAACATAGGGGTTAATATTCCAAGAAGATAAGCCTAAATACATATAAATAAACAGCTACAACAGTTAAGTACATCACATTATGATTAGAACATCACAATCAATCATTGATACTTAAGACAAAGACATATCGATCATATGAACACAACCCATAGGGTAGTTTTTGGGTAGTCTCTAGATCTAATGAACTCCCTTGAAGTGAGGAATATCTAATCCACAACTAGTAGTTGTTGGTTCTAAAAGTCTCCACAAAATCAACAACGTCACATATTTTAGTGAGGCAGTGTAGTTGTATCAATCACAACCTCATCGACCATTGATTCGAGCCTTAAACTCTCCTACTCAATCCACTAGTTGACTACTTTGCCAGTCGACTGTCGTCTATTAATTGATTGTCTCCAAAAGATGTAGGAGTGTGATGATCCTACATAACCTTATGTTCCAACACCACCCCATCAGTAGAAAGAATAGTTGGAGAGCCTTTTGTAGGCACACATAAAAGTGTTCCATGATCCTAAGGGGCTATCTCCTAAGAGGGAGGCTAAGCATGAGATACAACTATTGTCGGATTCTCTGTTTTTGAACATCATACTGTATAGATAGTTTTTCATAGAAGTAGATGAAGTGAAGAATAAGTTCCGACGATTGTTGGAGCAGGGCATGATTTGATTAAGCACCTCGCCTTGTAATTAAAGTATATTCATAATACCCTAGAAGGATGGGACTTGGAGAATGTGCATTGAGTACAAATGCTTGAACAAGAACACACTTAAGAATGAAGGAATAAAACACATGGAAGACCATGTCCAAGGCTAGGAAAGGTCTATATGAATGGTTAGTAATGTCATTTGGTTTATGCAATGCACCATCTACATTTATCCATTTTATGAATGATGTATTACACCCTTTCTTAGATTTGCTTGTTATAGTATATCTAGATGACACACTAGTTTATAGTTCTACTTGGGAAGGTCACATCTTAGATCTCAAGCAGGTGCTAGAGACTTTGACAACACGCCGGTTTCTAGCTATTTTGAATAAATGTGAGTTCACTAAACAATTCTTGGTGTATTTGTAGTATATGATTGGAGTAGAACTCATTATTGATCCTGCAAAGATAGATGCCATTACTAAGTGGCCTACTCCTACAAATTTCATAGAAGTTAGGAGCTTTTTGGGAAAGACATAATACCTTCCAAAGTTCATAACTTCTTTTTTCTATGGGCGCACTCCTTCATGCATCAACAACCAACAACAAGAGGTTCTAGTGGGGAAAGAATTAAAAAAAGTCTTTGAAGAGCTCAAGTGAAAGAACAGTCATGTGCCAGTTCTCACATTTTCTTATTTGTAGAATCGTTTCAACTTAGAGACAAATGAAAGTGGGTATCCTATGGGAGAGGTTTCGATGCAACGAAGGAGGCCAATATGCTATCATTTTGAAATGTTTGTTGGGGAAGTCCTAAATTAAAATACCTAAAATAATAAAGTATTTTGCCTACTTCAAGCTATTAAGAAGTGGATGCAATATCTGATGAAAAGGAGAACATCATTCACACTAATCACGAAGCCACTACAGTGTTTGAAGGACCAGATTAAGCTACAATAGAGAAAACATTATAAGTTGATGGGGTTCTTACAATAATTCCATCTAATCATCAAATATAAGAAGAAAAGTACAAACAAGCTATTTGAAATGCTCTCAAGGCCACCTATAATCAAGATTATAACTTTGGGAGCTCTTATGGATATGGATCCTTTTGCCCATGATACATTCAATGTGTAATACACAAAAGATGCGGACTTCAATGTTATATTTCAGTAGCTACAAGGCCAATTCCATGTAGAATTTGACACGAAGGTTGACTATCATCTCCAGGATGGGTTACTCTACAAGGTGGACAAACTTTGTGTCCCTAAAGGCGAAAAGCTGCAGCTTATCAGAGAGGTGTTGCCAACATTTTTGTACCATAGTTGGGTTTCCTGAGGAGTCGTTGGTTGTCAAACATGACCAATGTTTGATTCTAGTGTATTAGTTGATCTGTCTTTGTGTCTAGCCAGTTTTTTATTTGAATAATTTTGACCATGGCCCCACGGGGTTTGTAATAAAATGTGCTAGTAGGGTGTTTTGAGTGGTTTGGTTTCTTAAGACGTAGAATTTCAACTAAGGTATTCCAGGGATTTTTTTTTCCTTGACAATTATGCTTTGCCTGTAGTCGAGTATAATTGACGAGGTTTTCTCCCGCTTCCTCCAAAGCTGGAATGCCCGATTTTGAATTCTAGGCCTTTGGGGGTTATTAGAGCCCAACTAAGTGTATATAAACCTACTAGGAATTATTAGAATAGAGCATGGTCATGTCCTAAAGTCAATAGGACCATAAAAAACTTTTCCCAAAATTTTTTATCGGATGCGTTAAAAATTTATTTTTTAATTTTTTTCCTAAGTTTTTAATTAAATTTTTCCATAAATTAAATGGAAAAATCTCGTTTGTAATAAGTTAGTCATATGACCCTGAATTCCGTGATTGAAGGCTCTAACCTTAATCCAAAAATCATTCTTGATCGACCAGGCCGTTAGATCCAACTTTCAGATCATCAATCGGACATCTAACGCACATTTTCTCAAAAAAGTCATTTTTGGGGAAAAATGATTATTTTGGAGAAAATCCAAAACTCTCCAAATTAATCCAAATTCACTGAAATGAAATGCAAAGTGACATGTCAATGGGCATTTATGATGATTGGAGTTATCATAACTCAGCTTCAGTCAACATTCAGTGAGTAATAAAGATATATTCAGTTAATGATCTTGTCATCTCCAGCTAAACTCCCGAATTGGATGAGATGGAGAGCACTCATTGGTTTGATGATTTGATTGAGGTAGGAACTGGTGATTACACTTATGATCTATTGACAATGGCTCCTCCAGACCTAGATGTGGCTCCTCCTTACCTAGCTCACGCCTTCACCAACATGCTCACGCCCCTCTCTCCTCATGAGGGCGTCATCACACGTGTGGGTCCATCTGTGCATTGGTTTCTATACTTAGGGTTGGAGTGGGGGGGCGCCTTGCCTAGGTGGAGGCTTCCCCTCACTCTTAACTCCTCAGCTTCAGTTTTCAGCTCTCAGTTGTGTGCTGAGCCGGTTAGGTATGGTTTTTCGGTTTTAGGGTTTTGGTTCTTCTTTCATTGTATAAATAGAGGCTTCTTTAGCTCTATTGGTATGGATTTTTGTGTAGAGAAACTCTGCCCAAACTTTGTAAATTGCTTGTTGCTTTATGCAACCGTGGAATAAATTTAAGGCTTTGGAGGCTCATATGGTTTGTTAATTGTGGATGAATGCTCTTGACGGATGAGGTGATTGTGTTTTAATTCTCCTTTTTCACACTTATTTTGGTTAAAGATTTATGCTTTAGAAGGCTTCTGTAAGCACGTAAGAACAATTATTTGTGGTTTACAATTTAATTGTTTGTCTTTACTTTTAGAAATTGAAAGTAGCATTGTTTCTTCAGTCATATTTCATGCTCTTTTACATTTCAATTTGTGAAACATACATGATCTAATCCATCTTTTGGCAAGTATTCGAGTTGATTTTTTGCAGATCAGTCCATCCAACCAAGTAGGAGCTCGAGTTCAATTGCATCCGCTTCTCTTGGATTCAAGTGGAAATTACAGAAATTTCAAGCTTTAAGGAATCCAAGCATCATCAAGAAGATCTACAGGTTTGAATGTTTCCTCATGCTTTCATTCATCTTTCAAGTTAAAAATTTTCTACATTTTTGGCTTAAGGCAACGTTTGGGCTAAAGCGAACATTCATTCACCAAACCGTATGCCCCTATTGGCTATCCCGTCTTCAATTTGCAGCCCTCTTTCACTTTTTATTGCAGCCATTTTTTCTCTTCTTTCGCTGCCCTCTTTTGCCCTATTTCTTCACTTTTTGCAGCTCTCTTTTTGCCTAAATTTGTAGCCCTATTTACCCTTTTTAGTAGCCACTTTTTGTGCCCTAGTTTCAGCCTTCTTCTTCACTTTTTGCAGCCCTCTTTGTTCTTTTTGCAGCCCCTCTTTTTCTTCTATTTTTCAGCCTTCTTTGACCTTACTTTGCCCTCTTTTTCACTCCTTTGTCTTCTCTTTTCCATAGCTTTTTATTCTTCTTTTCTTCTTCCGGTTTTGGTAAAGGTTGGGTTTATTCTTTGTCATTAAGTTTAAAGATCTAGTTTCATTTGTTTTTTTTTGGATTAACACCATAACGAGTTTGTGTCCAAATCTCTTATTTTCAAGCGGGTGAAAGAGAGCCCAAGGGCCTTAAGAGAGTAGGGAGCAAGTAGTGAGCAAAAAGACCAAAACATCTCCCTCCTCTTTCTTCTCTTTCTCACCTTTGCTCATTCAAGAAGAAGCTGAACACATCAAAAATTGTAAAAAATTAATAAAGAGCGAGTGGGATTACAACTCCCACACCCATCTTCCCCCATTTGGGGGAAGCTTGTATCGTCCCATTGTCATGATTTTCCTTTTTGCTTAATAAACTGCTAATTGTAGAATAGGATAGGATAATTGCATAATCATAAGTAAGGTAGTTCATGTTTTGATTAGTTTATTATCCATAGAAAATGAAGTAAAAATGCTGATTTGATTGTTTACTTAGACATTGCATAATTTCATTATTGTTTTGCTTACCCCCTTGCTTTCAAGATTAGGGCCCTAAAAAGCCTGAAAGAGACTCTTGGGTAGTTATATCTTTATGTTTTTGTTTCTTTCAAGTTTAATGAATTAAGTAAGACTCTTGAACTTGCAGTAACACAAGTCAAAAGCACTCTCTATCGGAGAGCATTCATAGCATTGCATACCCCTACATTAGGCATCTTAGATTAGCTAAGTCTCTTGAACCATTGTCATAAGACGGGGTCAAGAGCGCTCTCTGTCAAAGAGTCTTAATTAATTAATTTAATAAAATTTGCAACACACACCCCCTAATTAATTAACTTCGTTTTCTCCTTGCTGGAGTATGCTCTGACCGACCTCAAAATCAGAGTACCCAGAAACGGCATTGGATCTCTAATCTTGCAAGAATAACTTAATGGAATTTAAAACCATGTAACCAATGCACCAAAGTTGTAGGGAATTTTCCAAAGTACTTCTTAGTAGAGGTGCCGAAACCCCTGTTGTCTAAGCTTCTCAGCTAGTTGGTCAATCTCTGCGATACTAGCCTGGGATACTGGGGGGGCCTGACATGTCTTCAATAGATTGAACTTGGAATATTCTCCTGGCTTTTTGACAAACCTTCGTTGACACCTTAATCAAGAGATGATGTGACAACCAATTGTCCTGACAAAAAATGTCGCTAGTATTCATGATCCTGAGAGTCATAGAAACCCTTATGGCCCTAAGCCCTACTAGAAGAATAATAGAAGGCCTAAGGGAGATAACAAAAGAAGACGACCCGAATATCCAGAAATATCTAAGATGGAGAATGTAAATTGGTGTGATGAAAACGAGGAAGAACCATCGAACACAAATTATCATGACCACCAACCAAACAACATTAACTTTATTAATGACTTATCTTTTGATGATGGGTTTGGAAGATTTCTCCTGGAAGAAGAGCCATGGGAGCAAGAAGAGGAGTTTGTTGATGAATCCAATCCCTCATGTTGTGCCATAGGTATCCCTCAAACAAAGGAACAATCACATATTAGAATCTATAAATGAAGAGTTGATCCCTAACCTTCTTTCCTAGACAAACACAAAGAAATGAATGGAGATAAAAAGGAAGAAGAAGATATTACCTTAGAAGATTTTAACTTGAATATTTATAAAAAGAAAGAGTTAGGAAAGATAATGTGTAAGAAGCCAAGTATAAGAGTTCTTTGATGGCATTGGCCAAGAAAAGGCTTTGAGGTTGTCTTAGAATCCTGTCACATATAGAGCCCTAATGGGATGCAACCTAGCAAACATGAAAAGGATCCACCTGTCAACATCCAATCTGCTATTTACGAGAGAAAGAATGGGGGTTACCCTCCTTTTTACCTGACTTTACATATTCAGAATATGCTCCTGCATAATTGCATGTTAGATTCTGGAGCAGCTATGAATGTGATGCACTTACATGTCATGAAGGAAACGGGATTAGAAGTGACTCGGCCTTATGGGAATGTCTGTGGTATAGACTCGAGGCGTGTGTGATCCTATGGTTTGATCAAAACCTTAGGGCTGATCTGTTTGCATGCTCAAACATTTCCACTATGATGGATTTAGTTGTTATCAACTTTCCCCCAACATATGGAATGATTTTATCTAGGAAGTGGGTAGCTGGTCTTGGTGGATACCTCATGATGGATTTATTGTATCTTGGTGTCCCAAACTCTGACAGTGCTCTGATTAGGATTAATAGAGAACCCTATTATGAAAAGCATCTAGAAACTGTTGAGGAAGGGATTAATAGCACATGGAGATGAATTGTTGAATAATGCTAAAACTAATATTGTGGAAGTTGAAAATGAAGTTTGGGAATATGGGAAACCAGAAAGCATGTTCATGGCAATGGAAGATTCTGATTCCTCCTTTGAAGAAGATCAAATGGTTGAAATTGCTAGGAAAATTAATTTGGAAATGATTAGGAAGGAATGCTCGGAAGAATTAGAAGAATTGAGAATAAATGAATATCAACCTCAAGGTCAAGAACAAAATAATGCAATAAATCAAGAACAAACAGTGGAAAATCCTACACTTGGAGTCGATGAAGTCAATAACGTGGAAAGGATTCCTTATAGAGTAAGTGAATGGTTTGCCTTAATTGACCATAATAGAGAGAGAGAAAGACAGGGGCTTGAACCTATTTAACCATGGGCAAACCATCCTGAGTTAAGTGCTATAGAAGAGGCTGGTGATGAAGCAAATAGCTCCCATTATTCTGATGTGGATGGCTCATTATCCCATTTATCTTTAGACGACAGTAATATAACTCAGGTCTATGATAACTCTCTAAGTTGGGAAGAGGATGCTTTAATTAATGATGCACCTGAAGGAGAATTTAATCTTAACAATCTTGCTATATTTCGGACTCCTTTGGTTTCTCCAAATAATGTTTTATCTACATACCCTCTCATCCCTAATTTTCTTCTACCACCTGAGTCATTTAGTCTTCATAATCATGATTTATCTCCCATTCCTATTTCTTTGGCATCTCAGACAAGAGTAGTCCCAATTGAGCTAGAAAATATGCATATTTATGTTCATATAGGGGAAGGCTCTAACCATAGTACTGCTACATCCCATATGCCTCATCCCGTGAAAGAAGATAGAAACTTCTAGACTGTAGGGGAAACTGTCAAACAAGAATAAAATATAAATTTAAATGCAAAATAGTGCCTCTCTGAGGAAATAGTGAGCCTCTAAAAGATCCAAAAAATCATAAAATATGTCGGAGAGATGGATGTGGGTCCATTCAAGTTCTAAAACTGCTGGAGAAGGAGTGGAAGACATTGCACTCATCATAAAAACTCATCCCTTTCCATTTCCTTATTTCATTAGCCCAAATCGAATTCTTAAGTAGCCATTTTTATCATTTTTAATCTACCTCAGGAAATATGACACTACCCAAACTGCCATCCAGAGTGCTTGCGTTGTTAAACTGATCCCACTAGACCCTTTGGGAGGGGGTTAAAATGGTAAAAATAACTTGCTGGACCACCCGCTCCTCATATAGCCTTGTAGGTGAACCAATCAAGTCACCTTTCTGCTTTGTCAAGCCATTCAATATGGCAAAACTGTACCAGAATGGTATACTAAGACAAATCATCACTGTAACTGCTTGGAATTGAAAATAAGCTATCTCATTGGTCTTAAGGAGGCCAAATACATCTAAGCTGCATACTGATACACCCTACAGATCTCTGCATGATCAGGTACCATATCTAATATGTCCAGACAAATAATTTGTACATGATCAAATAATCAATAATATGACCCAGGCTAACATCAATTTGTTGCAAGTGTTTAGAGGTCAGGATATGCTCTACAAATCATTCAAGTAACAATTATAACAAATAGCAATCATTTCACTAGCGATCTACCAACCAAATATACAGAGTTTTGTTAATAAATTATAACTTAGACCAGACTTTCAAGACCATACTCACTTCATAGTTGTAATCAATTTGCAAGTGAAGGGTGAAGGATAAAGATCAAAAGGCTAGGCCAAAGGGTGACTACCAACTTGACACGGTGACACTTTGGAAATGGAAAGGGGATACTCACTCTAGCATATGTTGGACGAGCAATAACATAGGGGATGGCAGTGTCTCACAAATGGGTAAGTTACATTCAGAGGTGCTTAGTCAAATACGTAAGTTACGTTCAGAGGTGTCTCACATATGGGCAAGTTATGCTCACAATCCATATCAAATACAAGTGAGGCCAGCAATCTTTAGATATAAATTTTTAAGAACCATTGCTTTTTGGGCGTTCGAGTTTCAATAGCCTTGATCCATGCATTTGTTACACGGATTTTTGTTTATTAAGGCTTCATGCATTCATGTATGCTTAAAAACACTACTTTTCATGAATGGGCTTTTACAAAATATTCATTTCAACTCCATATACTTCAGAGCCAATTTCATTAGGCTTGCCTTGCATTCATGCATGTTTAAAAACACTACTTTTCATGAATGGAATTTTCATAAGATACTCATTTCATTTGCAAATACATTGTATTGATGGCAGCGCTATTTGTTTTAGGTTTAGCCAACATAACCTAGGAAACTCAAAGTTAAGACACAAATAAACAAGGAAGCTTATCCAACAAAGAGGGTCGAGTGGGGAAAGGTCATCCATGCCACAAGTCAAGTAGTAGGTTGGGATATAAACATAACTGGGATGTATTGGATGGGTGGAGATAGTGAAAGATGAGACCAACACTAGCAAGCCAAAGTATGGTGGGAATGATCACCTCTATTCTCCCCAAGGAGGGTAAAACCAATGAGTATGTGTCAATAACTTCCAGGTTTAAGTAGGGACATACATACATAATATCAATACAACCAAGTCCACATATTTATATGACCTCCAGATCATGACACTAGATACTAAGACATGTCACAAGAATGAATATAAAATCAATGATAACCATAACACAAGATAATATTTGTTGAGTCATGCAAATAACCAATCTAAACCAACATATATCCACTTAGAAACTATTGCTACAACACTGGGAAATACTAACTCCTCTGTAAATGGCTAAATGGCTACATCAGTCCTCAGGTCTGAGTGTCCTGAGACTCAGTCATGGCATGGGAAATTAATATAGTCCATCATCAATTAATGACCCATCATAGATGCTCATCTCAACATCTCATGTGTAAGGGAACTGGCTGAAAAAGTGTACTGGAATCTGGAAAATAGAATATGGTAGCTTAGCTACTATATATGTGATAACACAACTCTTACACAATGCCATACCAAAAAATTATTAATTTGGGTGTGACTTATACAATGAAGTACTAGACGCAACAAATCTAGAATGATAATAGGATCAAGTTAATAAAATAATGCATAAGGAATCAAATGGAGATAGAGGAAATGCTAGTTCACATAAAACTCTTCCAATGAGCTAAATATGTATTTCCCAATTCTAGAAATAACTAACAACATTTGGAAATAGGAACATAACCCTCACATTGATAGGAGAAAAAATACTTACACTTCAATATGCACCCCAAAAAATATATCGATTATGTTTCAAGGAGAGAAAACTATAAAAATCCATCCATGAGAAATGGAGGAGAGAGAAAAGTATTATATAGCTTTTAGATCATCTTCCTTCCATAATAAAGTACGAATATATTCCTACATCTAGCATAGGTTAGAGTAAACAAATACAAAAATACTTCCATAAATACCAAATACAATATAGTATTGTGGTCAAAGCCACATAAAAAATTATCAATCAAGAGAGAGTAGCGTGCCTCGATGAAATAAGGGACAAATCCAAGTATAAATCCAAGCCCCTATTCTTGAAATTCTCTCCCAAGTGTATAAATCCAATAATATGTGCCCACAACTTAAGTAGATGATGAATGAAACCCTAGATCTAGGTTCTTGCCCTCCTAAATCCTATCCAATGACAAACAACCTGGATGAAACTTGTTACTACAAAAACTAGCACCCTTCCACAACCAAAAACATGTTCACCTAACTAGGATGTGTGAACCTAACAACAAGTTGGCTCTAACAAGCCCCCCTTTATTTCACAACTTTATAACTTTGAAGATTTAACTTCTGACCTTCATTTTGCATATATTTCTTTTGGAATTTTGTTGAAGCACATTTAATTTTGCATTTCCTTTAGTTTGATAGTGACCAAACGTTATTGGCCCTGGATAGCCTTATAGGCCCTAGTTCTGACACAGACTTAGATCCAACAATAATGCCTCAGTAATTCCTACTTACAACAATAATGCAAGTAGGATGAACTCATAGAAAGGAGTACCGACCCCTGTATTCACTAACTAATTTCAAGAATGGGAGTACTTTTTTTGAGCGTAGGGAATACACTTTTGGTGACTAGGACTACCTAACTACACTTAATCCATCTTAGCTACAAGTAGAAAAAGATCGAGAGATCTATAGGCTTCGCCACATAGTCCTGAGCCAAGACAACAGGGGAAAACATGGGGGTCATCCAAACAAATAGGTCAGAAAGGGGGAGGTCCTTAGGTTCATGAGTTTAGTCCAAGTCAAAGGATTTGAAGAGAAAACAAATGAGACACATAGGTAGAATAAGGGAAAATACAGAACCAAGAGAGAGGGAACTAATATGTATGTTACATATGCAATTAACCAAAACATGAGCATGTATATGAAAATCAACACTAATGCACCTATATCACTATGAGTACATGTCCTACTAATAACAACCAAAACAAAATATATGATTACTAATTCACAACAAAGTCTACAATAATCAATTCATCCGAATAAAAGAAACGAAATCCATAATGTATCTCTTCCATATAACTACTTTGAGTTGTAGCTGCAAACTAAAATCAACATGCTCTAACTCTTCTAACTCTGAATGGAAAGGAAAGATAAGACCCAACTGAATAACTCTACTCTTGAATGCCGATTGAACCTAGGTTTGAAAAGTATGACAAGGGGGATCAATGAAGATGGCTCAATAATGACTTGGGTTCCCCCTCTGTTTCTATTCCCTTGCATGATCCAACTGCTCAAAACTAATATAAGTCAATCATCAACTGATATGGTCCAATGGAACATTGCCTCACATGTAAGGACTAGGTTCATGACTGTGGTTTTCTCTACCAAAATGATGAGTAGCTCCCATATACAAAGTATGTGATAACATCTAGCTCCAACTGGGACAAGTGCTCCAAGGGAGAGAGCACTTGAGAACCTCATTATATTTGGTCCACAACAACCCTTTACATATCTAGGTACCTGCACCTGCATCACACAAATGCTATACCAATCTCACAGACCAGTCATTAGTCCTCTATATGATGATATATAATCAAAATGAAACTAAATTGAAATAACAATATTGGAATGAAAAATTGAAATAAACATTCTAACTAATAACTGAAATGAAACTACAAGTACACACAAATACATAAATGAACACACAAGGAAGAAATTGAACTAACAGAAAGGATACACACCTACAAGAAAATGACAAGACAAAAGAAAACAAAACTAACTATTGATCAAAGGAGAACTTATTCATCCTACGTACCCTAAATTGGTTAGTCAACCAAGTATGAAGTAAAATAAATCCAATGCAACCACTCACCAAATAGGTCAACCAATATTTCTTGGGGTTTTTTATTAAAGAAAATCAAGGATACATTAGAAGTTGAAAACGTTAAAATTAAAGTCATCCTTACTTGTTGCATTAAATTTGAGAAAAGATCAAAATGGTGTAAGGTGACATCATGCCAGGGTTGAAACTGATCTTTTCAAATTTCTTCAATCCAGACATTGATATGATTGAAATAATATGAATCTTATTCTAAAATCATGGGAAAGAAGGATGTCCCATTCTACATGAATGTTGCCGCTATGTATTAATTTCTTCACGTGAAATTTGGTCTAGTAGTTTAGAATAAACGTGATGATAGATTCCAGAAAAGGGGTCTGGAGGGTAGATTGAAAGATTGGGTATTCCCGTAGTATTATGTCCTAATGGAGTCATCCCAAGTTTGGTTGGGAGCCCCTAAGTCTTATGTCCTAACATAGCCATCCCAAGAAGCATCAAGAAAACTAGTAAGCCAATTCTCCTTGAAAAGAAAAATAAGCATACCTTCCATGAACAGACCAAGAGTCTTGAGCCCCACTACATCGACACTTTAAAAAAAAATAAACCCCGACTTTGCCTTCACAATAAAAAAACTCCTTGTCTCTTTGACACATATGATATGGAACACTGTAGACGTTCTGATGGGTAAGAAAACCATCAAAAAATGACTCCATCATATAATGCTTCCTCAAAATATGGCACAAAATAATTTGTTGGAAACCTCTAATGTGAGTTCTCTCCATGACTCAAGCAAGAAAATAGAGTAAACCAAGTCAAATAGCCCCAATATCTACATTGTTAGAATATTATTACACCTAGGACGGTAGTCTCATCATATTTTGTCTTATGTTAGTTGGTTCAAGCAAAGGTTAATGATGTTTGTCTAAGGTAATTGAACATTTTCGACCATTAACCATCATTTGCGCCCTAATTTTGGTTAACTAATGGATAAGGTGGCCAATTTTTCCCTAGGGGCATGCCTATCCCTTAGTTTTTGGATTTTTGTTTGACCATGGGATACACATGCATTGTATTTGGATATTTTGCATCTTTTTGGACCACCTTGGGCCACCTCCATGCCACCATTGTCTCCACTAATGATGGGCCACGCATGCCATCCCAACATTCACATCTTCCGTTCATGTCTATTTGAGGTGATTTGAGATCCTATTGGTCAACCTAGGGGGTTTGAGGTCCAATGTAAGCCTTCAACATGTAAGCCATTCGAGTGCCTCCAAAGGCTAACTATTTTCTCTTGTTGTAATATAATGATGTTCTAAACATGTTTTCATGTTGGAATGTAATAGAAACTTCATCTATTGCCATCATATAATTATGTTATTATGCTTCTTTCAAAGTGTTTACATGCATACTTAGCCAATTTATTGTTTAGTGAGGAAATTGTGAGATAGTAGATCCTGTTGTGAATAGAATTTTACATGGTATCATAGATCTTAGAGCTTCTAATTAAGTCAAGAGAGTTTGAATTAGCTATCTAGGGTTTCCTTCTGAAGATTGAATGTTTGCATTTGTAGGTTTTCAATAATTCTTTGTTGCCAAGTGCGCAACAGCAAAATGGAGCAACCTCATGTCCCCTTTCTCACTCCATTCAACTACTTTGAGTGGAAGGCCAAGATGATATTTTGGATGATATATAAGGGTCTCTTCAGAGTTATGATGGGGACAGAAAATGAACCGAACTCAGCTATTGAGAAGTCCAAGTTTTTCAACAGGATGGATGAAGCGTTTGAGATGCTGTGTCTTAGTATCTCAAGAGACCTATTGTTTCAGTTGATAGTCTCTCTACTCCAAATGAAGTGTGGCTCAAGCTTGAGTCATTGTTTGGGAATACTGATGAACTAAGGGGCCATGAACTTTAGAATGAGTTGATCTCTTTGAGATCAAGCAATTTCGAGACCACCCAAGACTTCTTCACCAAGTTTAAATCCTTGGTTCTTCAATTGAAGTAGTGTGGCATTGAGAAAAAATAAGAGCAATTGATTTTGTCCATACTTTCGAAGCTATGGCTTGAATACTCTGTGTTTGTTTCGATGTTTCGCTCTACCGAGCTAACAATTCAAAATTGGAGGATGCCATATTTGGAAGACTTCATGGAGTCTCTTACTCAAGAACAATACAAGTTGGTCTAGATGGGTGCCAACAAGCCTACTAAATACCAAGCTCTTGGAGTTGGTGATTCAAAGCAGGAAACGAGAAAGAAGAATCCTAGAGATTTGAAATAGTAAGAGAAGAAGAAAGACAAAGAGACACCCAAATATTCTCAAGGGGTTTCGAATCCTAGCAAGGAGAAAGGGAAGAACAAAGAGAATTCAAAATGCACTTACCGTCACAAGGGTCGGCACCTTGAGAGTGCATGCATGAAGAATAGCATTGGCATGATCATGTAACTCCCTTAGAAGAAAAATATCCCTCTTCTAGATGGAGCAAAGAAGAAGGATGCTGGTTCAAATTCTGAAGACAAGGAGAGATTCCATGCATTGATGGCTAGCATTTTTGGATCTTCCTCCTTCATCATAGATTCGGGTGCCTCAAGGCACATGGATTTTGCAAAATAATGTTTCTCTTATCTCCAACCATATAGTGGTCCATTTATTCTTATGAGATATGACTTAGATATCCTAACAAAAGGGATTGGAAGGATCAATATTGACAATGGGTACTTCAACAATGTGTTGTTTGTGCCAGCTCTAGCAGCAAACCTACTATCTAGTTTCCAAACGAACTACACTGATTCAGCCAAGGGAATGACATTCACTCAAGAGGATGTGAAAATTTATGAAGTTTCCACTAAAAAAGTGATTGCAGTTGGTGTTGCAGATCATGAGTCAAAGATGTATAAGTTCTCACACTTTCTTCCTTACTCTTCAACAAATGTGCTCCCATAACATGCCAATGAGGTTAGCAGAATATGGCATGAGAGGCTTGGGAACCTCCACTACATGTATCTTCAAGATTTGAGCAAAGAAAATATGGTTTATGGATTTTCAAGAATCAAAATTTTCAAAGGCACATTTAAGGGATGCATTGTTGGGAAGCATGCGGAGCGCAAATTTGAGAAGGGGAAAGAAAGAATAGCTTATTAATCCATCAAATGGGTCCATTCATCTTTAAGAGGACCTATTTCGAAACCCTCCTATGGAAAATCAAATTATGTCCTAAAATTCATCGATGATTTTTCGAGGTATTCTTGGGTATTCTTTCTTAAGTTGAAATCTGAAGTATTCCAAACTTTCAAAGTTTTCAAAGTTTTTTATAAGAATTTCATTGGGAAAAAGATCAAACTATTAAGGATTGATAATGGGAAGGAATATTGCAATAAGGAACTATAGCAGCTATGTGAATAAGGCATCCATATGCAACATTCAGTGCCATACACACCTCTGCAGAATGGTGTAGCAGAGCGCAAGAATAGAGCCTTAAAGGAAATGGATACTTTCATGTTGGAGGCTAAGTATTTGTATCCTAAGCTATGGGATGAAGCCATAAAATGTGCTTCATATGTTCAAAACATAGTTCCACACAAAGCCTTGGAACACATGACTCCATTCGAGGCTTTGAAGGGACAAAAGCCTGAAGTGTCTCACTTTAGGGTGTTTTCCTCGATCATGGGCTAGGATACCTCCTGCGAAACAAAAGGCCTTTAATCCCCAAATAAAGGAGTTCATAATGGTTGGATATGTTGAATATTCAAAGGGATACATGATATTTGAACCCGCATCTTAAAATACTTTCATTTAGAGGAGTGTTAAGTCTGAAGAAGAGCCCGGGTAAGAAGTTGACCAAGAAGGGGAATGCTCTCATCCCTCACTTGATGATGATGTAAGTGATGTTTATAACTGATTTTTATGATTATAATATGGAATATGAACATAATTATATGCATTCAGATCATGATCCACCTACAAGTCAGAAATGGGCTCGAAAAACCATACAAGGAGCTGGTGATCTTGCAGGAGATGCACTAGACACTAGGAAGACTAGATCTCAGGTTCACAATGCTTTCTCTATTTGTGATCTGGATATTCCTGGGAGGTGTTTCTTAATGGTTCTATATGATCCATTGTAATATTAATAGGCATCACAAGATTCAAGATGGAAAACTTCCATGCAAGAAGAGTTCAAGTCTCTTCAAGACAATGGAACTTGGGAGTTGGTTCCTCTACCCTCCAAGAGGAAGCCAGTACAATGCAAGTGGGTGTATAGGACCAAAATGGTTTTTGATGGTTTTGAAGTGAATTAAAAGGCCATATTGGTTTCCAAGGTCTTCTCCCAAGTCCATGGAGTGGAATACCCAGATACATTTGCACCGGTGGAAAAGATGGACTCAATTAGGTTGGTTTTGGCCATTGCTACATCCAAACGATGGGAAGTGCACCACATGGATGTGAAGAGTGCATTTATTCATGGAGACCTTCTTGAGGAGATATATATGCAACATCTAGAAGGTTTCATACATGATCCTTCACTTGTTTTCAGGTTAAAGAAGTATCTTTATGGCCTTAAGCAATCTCCCAGAGCTTGGTATGCTAAGATGGACAACTTTCTTCTATCTCAAGGATTTGAATGATGAAAATATGATACTGATGTCTATTTCCAACATTTTGATGACTCTATCTAAATAATTGTACTGTATGTTGATGATATTTTGATCACTGGAAGTTGCATTTTTTATATAGGTTCAATTAAGTGTTCATAGCATAGTGCTTTTTCCATGACTGACGTAGAATTGTTGAAACAATTTCTTGGCTTGTAGATTCAGCAATGTGATGCAAGTATCAAGTTCAATGAATCAAATATGCTTCATACATGTTACTGAAGTTCAAAATATCTGAATGTAAGGATTTTATTTTTCCCTTTCTTTAAGGAGTTAAACTAGAATATTTTGGTTCATCACCATTGGTGGACAACTCATTGTATAGGCAACTAGTTTGGAGGTTATTGTATCTCACACACTCTCGACTTGATTTGGCTAATGTAGTAGTTGTTGCTGCCAGATATATGCAAGATACTCATGAGATCCATTGGAAGGATTCAAAAAGTATCTTGCATTATGTGCTAGGAACCAAGCATTTCAGGATACACTATGCAACTAGTAATCCACTAGAACTTATTGGATATAGATTCAGATTGGGCTGGAGATAGAACTAATAGAGAATCCACTTCATGTTATGTCTTTATGATTACACATGGTCCTATTTACTGTTCAAGCAAGATACATTACATTGTTTCCTTATCTTCAGTTGAGGCCGAGTACAGAGGAGCAGTGAATGCAGCTACATAATGTGTGTGGTTGTAAGAAATTTTTGGAGAACTTGGATTTGCAATTTATTCACCCACTGTCATTTGGTGCGACAATCAAAGTGAAATCAAGATTTATACAGATACACTACAGACACATGGGACCAAGCACATAGAGATACATATGCACTACATCAAGAGCTTGGTGCATGACCAGATTATACCATTGCAGTATTGTCCATCTTCTCAATAGACTGATGACATCTTCACCAAGAGTTTTGCCAGAAGACCTTCACCTAACTTAGACACTCCTTGGGGTGCGTGATACATGGTGAATACTGATATTTACTTAATATTTTGCTTCATGTCCTTTTGTAGGGGAGGTTTTGTTTCCATGTGGTTTTCCTTCTTACCTTGGTTATATGGACTAATAAAATTGTAAGAGGTGAATTGAGCCATTTTTTTCCGAGGCCTCATTTTTATTTTGGCTACACTAATTCAGGCTTAAGGGCGGGTGTGTCACCATATTTTGTCTTATTTTAGTTGGTTCAAGCAAGGTTAATGATGTTTGTCTAAGGTTATTGAGCAATTTAGACCATCAATCATCATTGGCACCCTCATTTTGGTCAACCGGTGGATAAGGAACCGCATTTATAGCCACTTTATCCCTAGGGTTGCGCTCATCCCTTATTTTGTGTATCTGTGTTTTCCATGACATGCACATGCATTGTATTTGGTTATTTTTCCTCTTTTTGGTGTTTGCCGACCACCTTGGGACAACTCCACTTCACCATTCTCTCCACTACTCATGGGCCATCATTATTATTGACAACTATTACTACCCCAACATTCACATTTTCTATTCGTGACTGCTTGAGGTGATTTGGGAGCTTATTAGTCAACCTAGGGGAGTTTGAGGTCCAATGTAATCCCACCACATGTAAGCCATTCTAGTGCCTCGAAAGGCTAACGATTTTCTCCAATTGTAATATAATGATGATAGAAACATGTTTGATGTTGGAATAGAATAGAAACTTCATATATTGGCATTATATGATTATGTTATTGTGCTTCTTTCACATTGTTTGCATGCATACTTAGGCAAATTCTTGTTAAGTGTGGAAATTCTTAGCTAGTAGATCCTGCTGTNATTGTATTTGGTTATTTTTCCTCTTTTTGGTGTTTGCCGACCACCTTGGGACAACTCCACTTCACCATTCTCTCCACTACTCATGGGCCATCATTATTATTGACAACTATTGCTACCCCAACATTCACATTTTCTATTCGTGACTGCTTGAGGTGATTTGGGAGCTTATTAGTCAACCTAGGGGAGTTTGAGGTCCAATGTAAGCCCACCACATGTAAGCCATTCCAGTGCCTCGAAAGGCTAACGATTTTCTCCAATTGTAATATAATGATGATAGAAACATGTTTGATGTTGGAATAGAATAGAAACTTCATATATTGGCATTATATGATTATGTTATTGTGCTTCTTTCACATTGTTTACATGCATACTTAGGCAAATTCTTGTTAAGTGTGGAAATTCTTAGCTAGTAGATCCTACTGTGAATAGAATTTTCCACACATGTATTGTGTCTTCTAAAGAAAACTCTCCATAAAATAAGCATATAAAATGTTGTATGAAACCCTCCAATAGTATAAGTCCACATCATAATGTGTAATGGATGAGCTCCAGTGTGACTTCTCTAATAGACATGGCCCTAAAAACCGATCATTCCAAACCATAAATCCATGGAAGAGTATGAAATTAAACTTAAAGAGAGGATTCTATCCATTTTTACCTTCATCAATGGTCAATCCTAAAATACTTGAAATGATGTCAACATGAAACCAATTAATCAATGATTGTGTGGAAGATAGATTCGTGAAGCAAGGAGACCACCAATGAAAAATGAAACCATCCAATCCAAGAGTAATGTTTCCATAATATCTATCCAACTAAATGAAAAAGGGGATTGCCCCATCTACAAGGCATGACATTCCTGCACACATTCCAAGATTAAACAAGGATAATGTTCAACCAGTGATAATTGTTAATGGTGTTGAGATGCCATCCATGTGTAAAGAACAAAGGGTGTTCCAATTGAGTTTGTTCTATATGCCACACGCACCTATGCTAGGAGGACAAAGTTCTATGAAAATCCAAGAAAAAAACATCCTCAAGTATGAAGTACATCATATGAGAGAGGGTCCTCCACAAGAAAAGGCCTCCAAATTTCATTATATTGAACATACAAGCCAAATGAGTGTTTAGAAACTAGGACGCTTCAAGGAATATTTGCTATAATTCATCCATAGGAATGAAATGTTCCAAATGGGATAGATTTATCACATGGAAAATCCTTCAATTACCACTTCTTCTTATAGACAAGCCAAGTGCACCATGTGAAAGGATAACACAACTGAACTAGATTCACAAATCAAACCAAAATCACTGTGATTCCCAACAAGAAAATGATTAATGTGTTATAAAACATCCAACATCATCCATATTAAAGAATATAATTAATCATGAGAGGACATATCCCATATATAATATCCCAAATATATCATGAAGATCCATCAACCAATCATATTCTAGAGCATCATAATAACATGAAGCCAAACTCTAGCTTTAAGAACCTAATTCATAAATAAACTTCATCAACTTGTAAGTTGTAACTGCCCATTAAATATCTGAACAAAATCACATGTCTAGACCCATGAAAAAATGGGGGTTAACAAGAGGCATTGGTTTGGAGATCCCATAGTATTATATTCCATAGGATACAAGGTTAACAATTGTGGGGAAATGGTTAAAATAAAGAACAAACACTCATGGAGCCGAGAAGGAATATTTTCTTTCTTGATAATTGGTTGAAGATATGGGCTGAGTCAATTTAAATCATTACTAGCACCATGGGATGAGGTAGCATTACCCGTCATGAAGCATAACATATTTAATGGAAGACACACCTTGGTGCTTCTCTTCCACTTAAAGTTGATAGTGCATTTGTAAGACAAGACTCATAGTAATTCCTTATGTTGTACTCCAATCCATAAAGGTAATGGAATGTAATATTTATATTGGAAAAATTAATGGCCGTTCTCACCATTGGTTGATCAAAGTATTGTTGAAAGTTAAATTGTTATGGAAATTACTTGGGATGGTGTGGGAACATTTTGTTAGGTTGTAGAGAGAGAGTAGAGAAGCCACAAAGTGAGGAGGTTATAGATCCCGCTAAGCAACAAAACGAACTAGAAACATTTGTAGAAGAAATCTTGGAGTCAAGTAGTCATACTTATTAGTAGACTAATCTAGAGAAACATTAATAAATGCAACACATTGATGTGTCAAGTAATAAAATGTCCAGAATTGATGATGTTGGACCCTATGGATTGTTGTAAAATTCCTAGAATGAGTGGACATTGAACAATCATCTAGATTTGGCACACTTGTCATTGAAGAAGTCAAAGACGACCCAAGTGATACCGCAAGGACATCCACTTATACTAGGAAATGACCACATTTTTCAAGGAGAATAGGTGGCACCATTCCATAGCCTTGAGATTCCAAAATGAGTGCTAAATACACCATCGCAACCAAGGAGATTTAGGAATTAATTAGTCATCCACCTAAAAATAGTGAGAATCACTAAATGGAAGAGTAATATGGATCCCTATGGACTAGGAGTTATTCTAAATTAGGGAAACCACTAGATAATATCCTGGTTCAAAGAAAACTCTATTATTTCATCATACATGGAGTTATACAGTGTTAGGAAGTTGAGGATAGACAAACATAGTTTAGAGGAAAAATGCAGAAACAAGAACATGAAATGGAATAGAATGCTACCAAGGCCATCCAATTAAAGGAATTGATTGACAGAGTTGAAAAGTATGTAATTGGTATGTCACCTTGTAAAACACCTAATATGGTATATATTTTATACCATAAAATAATTTTTTACCAAAGATAATTTCTTACGAAGAGAATAAATTTAAGAAGATACATAGATATTAAAATGAAATCACTAGTGAGATAATGATAAAATGAAAACAAAACAATTAAGGTTGGTATGGACTAAATATTTCATAACACTCATTGACCTAGATACATAGCCTATTTTTGAAAAGCATTAAAGAAAATTATTTTCACAATATCACATAATCATTTGGACACAAAGTGATACAATGCTCTGTTTCACAAAATTGAGATGGGATGGGCTTATAATAGAGATAAAGAGGTAAAAAACCCACTCCTTACTTGGCCTCAAAGCAACCTTGTTTGGGGCATAATTATATGCATAATGTGTCAAGGTGTTAGAGTACAATTGGATAAGGTTTAGATTCATGTTACTATTATTATTGCCACCCATTATTGGTTAAATAACGTGAGGTGGTGAAGTACATGTAGCTATAGGATAAGAGAGATATGGAGAGAGTGAATTACATACGCTATTAAAACAATTATGTAAAATTTCATTTTATAGCTTAAAATTTAAGGAAATTTTATTTGAAAGAGTAACCGATAGATTAGGGGTGAAAATAAATTATTTGGGTTGTATTTTTGTTATGCAAGAGCATGCAAAGATTTATCTCAAAGCTATATGAGCTGCAAAAGTGTATTCTTTTGCTCTGATTAGGGTTGCATATGTTATTTGAATTAAATGTGATGAAAAAATATGTTTTAAATTTACTTGCATTCATTGTTTCATTATCTTTATGAGAATCTATGCTAGTTACATAGTCCTATTTATGACTATTTCAAAGTATCCTTTATATATTTTCACAAAGTATGGGTTAAGGACTTATTAGGAGAAATCACCTTCAATAAATAGGCTATGGATTTCTATTGAACTTTGTAGTCGAAGAAATCAAGGTAATGCATGCTAACATTACAACACATGATAACACCACTAAAAAAAGTTGTTAAGGTAGCCACGTTCATAGGTTCATCCATGTAAGAAGGATGATATGGTTGATAAAATCGTTAGTTAGCAGGTACCCAAAAATTATTGTAATTCACAAGAGCCATTCTATGTTTCTTGAGGAATTACAAGAGACATTCTACGTTTCTTGAGGAGGAATTAATTGAAGCAAATATTGGAATTCCAGGGCATTGATTTTGAGAAATTTAGGAATCTCCTATTATATGTAGGCATTTTTGCAGTTCTTGTTCATTTTATAAAAAGATAGTCTTTAGTTTTAGATAAAGTGAGATTTATATTGTTGTTGTGATTTTCATAATTTTAATTAATAAAATAAAATGTTACAAAACTACCAATATTAGGTTTTAATACAAGTATTCCATACTATTGTTCAAGGAAGGGCACACTTGAGGAGGTGAGATGATGAAATTCGTACTAAGTGATATTTAAGACATTTAGATTTCCTGTAACTATTGTGTCTCATGTTATTTACATTCAACAATATTAAGTATTTTCTCTTAATGTTATTTTGATTTCTTTATTATTACTTAGTTTCAACAATTGATGAATGAATGGTTAGGATTAGTAATTTTCCTTTGAATAGTATTTTCTAGAAAATATTCCTTTGACCATCTTGCAATCAATCGTTATGTTGGTATTTAATGCTAGGGAATTGGGAGTTGTTAGTTTTATTTCAATTTCCATGCATGGTAGATTACTGATCATTCAATAGTAGTTAAAACAACACATGTTAGTAGTTAGAAACCTTGTGGTTGCATATAAAATCTGCAACATGCAAATGTTAGCTCAGTTCAATTGATAATTTTAGCATGTCCATATGATTCAACAACATTAATTATTGTTGTAATTGTTGGCTCACCAATTTTGTAGATCCAATAGTTTATGTAGCTACAGTAATTATGTCTATGAGTTCATCACTTATGTGTATAAGTGCATTATTTATGTGCATGCATGCATTGTTTATGTTAGTTGCATGGATACTGTGTGAATTCTCACTTTAGTTGCATTTATTATGTGTGTGAGTGAATTGATATAATGTAATATTAAAAATGAATCCAATTAAATGCAGCTCTTACAAAACAATATATAGATTCATGTACAATAATAAGTCTGTAATTTATTAGATTTTACCTTTTCTATAATACATATTTTATTCTTTTATTTACCAATTTATTTGTTTCATGATATAATATAAATTATGCTTTGATTTTGAATAAAAGGTTAGTGACATCTTATGTCTATTTGTTATGTGAAGCATGCAGAAAATGTTGGAAAGATACAAAAATTATTCACAAGAATGTGGCATAAGTACTACAACTGACGAGCAAGATAGTCAGGTTCTTTTTCTTTTTAATATATGTGGAAATGTTTACAGCATTTTTAGTAAATAACTATTTTTTTAATTTAAAAAAAAAATAACAATTTTATCATTAATAGTAAATTCAGTAATTTAGTTTTTGTGCGAGAGTTAGTTATATACAATGTTCCCCTAATTTTCTAGGATGGGGGGATGCGAGAGCATGGAAATACACATTTGGAACCCATGGAGATGTTAGGATTAATTAATCCTCCTTTCTCCAATATGGTCTATTTGGTCATTTTTCCTAACTTAGGAAGTTATTATCCCTTTACTAGAGTATGGGGAAAGACCTAGGGGTTATATGCTACTTACTACAGCTTCATGCATGAGTTTATGTGCCTCTAGGACCAATCCTTACATTATAGGATTCCACTCCGAGTTCCACGAATAGTGTCCCCTTCAGTAGACCTTAGTAGGTAAGTAGTTATGTTGAGTTATGTTTGTTATGCAACCAAGTCCCAGATATAGCATAGAAAGAGCAGAAATAGACAATAAGAGAGTAATACCTTCCTAAAAAATGAATAGTAGAGATAAATATCAATCCTCTTCGAGAGAGGAACCTCCTTACACAATGTACTGAGTACACAAGACAAGATAAGATATTATGATGAGTAAAATGAGAATATATCCCTCCTATATATATGAGATAAAGATGTACAATAACAACTAATAAACCCACTAATAGACCGAAGCCTACATAAATAATATGTAATGCACCAGAATATATGGGGTAATGCGCCACACTATATGCTGTAATGTGTCATCATTAAGGGATTAACATGCCCTTCCCCTTCAAAAAGTGTTGTCCTCAATGTTGAACTAGTTCTGGATGTTGCTGTATAAAGGACTCATCTTCCCATGTTGAATCTTTTGTGGTAAGTTCTTCCATTTAATGATATACTCTGAAATTGATTGATTTCGAAGCTATCTAGTTCATATTTTAGTAATTTACTCAGGCTCCAAGATGATTTTTCCTTCCTCATCAAGTTCTAGTAACATTGTTTGAATTAATAGATTATCACCGATTAACTTCTTTAAACAGGAAACATGGAAAACAAGATTGACTCGTGAAGATGTCGGTAGTTCCAATTTGTAGGCCATACTACCAATATTTTGTAACACACCTTGTAGGGACCGTAGTATTTAGGTGATAATTTATTATCCTTCTCAGTGTTCTTCAGGGACATCTGTTTGTATGGTTGTAGTCTTAAAAACACTCATTCCCCAAAATTAAAGCTATGTTCACTATGGTGTTGATCTTCTTGTTGTTTCATTTGATTTTGTGCTAGATTCAAGTTGTTGTTTAAGAGTTGAAGAACTTCTTGTTGATGCTCCATGTGGTCTTCCACTACTTGAACCTTAGAGTCTCTTAGTGAATATGTGATGGATGGTGGATGGTAGCCATATAGTGCCATAAATGGGGTCATTTTTGATGATGTATGTAAGGAAGTATTTTACCACCATTCTGCCAAGGGTAACCGCTTGACCGATTTTGTTTGTGTATCAGCTGCAAAACATCGAATATACCCTTCCAAACATTTGTTTACTATCTTTGTCTATCCATCAGATTGAGGGTGATAAGTTGAGCTATGATCTAGTTGAGTACCCAAACAAGAAAATAATTCGGTCCAATAATTTATAGTGAAAATGGGATCCTCGTCACTTACTATAATATTTGGAGTACCATGTAGTTTTTTAATTGTCTCCATAAAACAATTGTCGGTCGTGCTTGCTTTGAAGGGGTGAGATAGTGCACAAAATTGTGCATATTTAGAAAGTCTATCAACAACCACCATGATGACACTCTTTCTTTTAGACTTTGCTATACCTGTGATCAAATGCATCGAGACCTTTGTCCACCTTTGGCTTGGAATGGAAAGTGGCTGTAGGAGACCAAGGGTATTAATCATTTCCACTTTATTTTGTTGGAAAACCAAACATTCTACCACAAATTTTTAAACGTAAGTTTTAAGACCATCCCAAAAAAAATCTTTCTTTACCCTGTGGTAGGTTTTTAAGAAACCTGAGTGCCCTCCTATCGGTGAAGAGTGGAATTCATAAAGTACCATTTGCTTGAGTTGGGAACTCTTACCAACATATAAGCGATCCTTGTACCATAGCAAGTAATATTTCCACCTAAATGTATGAGAGGCACTGGTATCTTGCTGCAGCTTTTGAATAAATGTCCATATTTTTCGTCATTTTTCCATGCGTCCATTGCTTCATCTATCCAATCTGGTTCGATGATCGAAATAACGTAGAGTAATGCTTCAACATCGTCATTTTTCCAGGAGAGTGCATCCGCGAAAACATTTTGCTCCTCCTTTTTGTAGATGATTTCAAAGTCATATCCCAACATATTTGTTACCCATTTTTGTTTCTCTTTAGAAGATAGACTTTGTTCCAAGAAGTATTTAAGGCTATTGTGATCATTTTTAACCTTGAAATGTCTCCCTATAAACTGGGGATGCCATTGCTTCAAGGCATGTAGTATTACCAACATTTTCTTCTCATAAATGGGAATTTTTAAGTTCTTTTCCTTGATTGGATTACTTGTGAAGGAAATAGGGTGTCCTTCTTGCGTGAGTACAACTCCAATTCCATTTCATGAAGCATCAAATTGCACAATAAAGGTTTTTGTGAAGTCTGGTATCGCCAAAACAAGAGCTTTACACATGGCCTCTTTGATTTGTTGAAAGGCTTGAGTTACCTCTGGAGTCCAAGAAAATGCATCTTTCTTCAGTAACGATGTTAGAGGAGCTTTAATTCTTCCATAGTTCTGAACAAACTTGTAGTAGTACCTTGTCATACTTAAGAATCCTCGAATATTATTCATGGTTTTGGGAATCGGCTAGTCCATCATGATTTAATTTTTTTAGGGTCTACTTGACATTGTCATGAGATACAATATGGCCCAAATAGTCTACCTCCTTTATCCCAAAGAAACATTTTGAGGGTTTTGCATACAGTTCTTTCTCCTTTAGTAGTTGTGGTACCCTGTCAACATGATGAACATGTTCTTCCCAAGATTTGCTATATATTAGTATATCATCAAAGAATACCAACACAAATTATCTAAGGAAAGGCTTCAAAATAGAATTGATCAAACCTTGAAATCTTGAAGCTGCATTTGTTAGACCAAATGGCGTGACCAAAAATTCATAGTGACCTTCATGAGTTTTGAATTTTGTTTTTGGGATGTCTTCATCCTTGATTCGAATCCGATGATACATAGAACAAAGATCCAACTTTGTTAAGACAACTGCTCCATGTAATTCGTCTAACAATTCATCAATGACGGGAATGTGAAAATTATCTTTAATGATGATCTTGTTGATCTCTCTATAATCAGGACACATACGCCATGATCCATCTCGCTTGGGTACCATTACCACTGGTGCAGAGTAAGAACTTTGGCTAGGCCTAATTATGCCAACCTCTAACATTTCAGCCACCATATGCTCAATTTCACTCTTTTGGCTATATGGATAGTGGTAAGGCTTGATGTTAGGAGGAACACTACTTGGAATTAACTGGATAGCATGATCAAAGTCACGAATGGGTAGACGACCTTTGCGAATATCTTCAAATACCTTGGAATGCTTATTAATGACCCTTTGGAGATTTGGGGAGATAGGGAACTTTGAGGTTTGAACATCTAATGAGCATAATTGTGCAACTATACCTTGATCTCCATTTTTTAACAACCTTTTCATACCATTATAGCTTCTCACCTTGCTTGGTATTCTTGTGATACCATTTAACTCATATTCTTTACCTTCCCATGAAAATTTCATGATTTTTTTAAAAACATTAAAAGCCACTGTTCCTAGTGATTGCAACCATTGGACACCCAAGACAACATCAGGACCACCCATTGCGATATAAATCATTGGTATATTTAATACATATTCCCCCATAGACAAATTGATATTATGGCATTTCTCTCAACAATTTATAGTTCCTCCATCTGCAATCATTACTTGAAATTCTAGTGTTGGATAAAGAAAGCAATTACGAACTATGTCTAATTTACAGTGAATGAAATTATGAGCACTACGAGAATCAATCAACAATGTTGCCTTCTTCTTTTTGATGTATATGTCTGTATTGAGAGTTTGAGGAGTGCTAATTCAAGCCAATGCATGAAAATATATGGTGGGAGTAATTTCTTCTGAAGTAGCCTCTTCTATTTCTTCTGAAGTCACCTTTTCTTGAGATGCTTCCTCTTCTTTTGGTTCTTCCTCTTCACAATCTATGTAGAATAATTTCTTATCATTGCACTTATTTCCCTTACTATACTTGATGTCACAATTAAATAATAATCCTTTTTCTCTTCTTTCATCTAGTTGTTGGGGTGTCAACCTTTGTGGTGGTTTAGATAAAGGAACATTATTTTCTTTATATGTGTTGGAGAAGGCCTTTCTAGTAGTCATTGCCATATTTTTATATTCAACGTTCTTTACCATCATGAAATCCTTCTCTAGCGATGGTGGTTCAAAGAGACACACCTCATGTTGAATGTTATCTTTCAAGGTTCCAATAAAGAGATCTAACAAATTATCTTCTGAAATATTCTTACTCTGAGACTTAGCTGCTGAAATTGCTTGATGTGATATGTAACTAAACCTTTTGCTTGAGAATTACCAATTGACTGAAGAAGGTGTCACTACTTATATCCCCATAATGTGCAATCAATTATTCTGTGAATATATACCCAGATATAATAGACTACTTTCTACAGTCACAAAGCCATTGGTACCATACAAACTGATCAGGTTCTAAATACAAGGATGCAATAGTTATCTTTTACATGGTGGGAACCTGGTGTAGATCAAAGAATTGCTCCATCTAAAAAATCCACGTGATTGGATCCTTGTAATAAAACTTTCTCATGTCAATCTTTGGGATAAAGTAGTTCCTGGACCTGAATTGAACCCACGATGTTGTAGTGAATCAACAACTTTTGAGCACTCCAACTTCGTACTCTCCAATTGTTTTTCAATTTTCTCCATATGTGAGTGGAATAAGTCATCTTTTTCCTCCTTATCCTCTTCTTGAGTAGATAATTGAACAATAAAGTTATGTTTTATATCTTGATAAACTCCTTCAAGTTTTAAATATCTTCTTTACTATCCATACCTTTGATATCCTCTTTAGTAGCCATCTTCTTTTCCAATTTAACAAAGTCATCAATTTTCACATTTCCTTTAATCATATCTTCCAACTTGGACACTCTAAAAGAAATGTCTTCCATTTCCTCGTATATCGTGGATGAATCCAAAGGGGTTATGATTGGAGTGTGATTCTTTCCACTTCTGTTTGGTGGAATTTTTAACAATATCACACCCTAGGGTTTACCACAAATATATCCTTCCACTAAATCTATTCAAATGCAAAATGACGTACCTTTTTCAAACCCTGATTGGAATATTGTTTTAGGGTCGACTTGTAATTGATGTAAAATTTGAATTGCGGCTCAATTGTGTCTGAAATTTCATTCTATAGTACCTTGATCGATGATCTTTCCAATTCCGTAGGTCTGACCTAATTTGGATGAGGCGACAAAAGGTTATTGAAAATTAACCAAAGCTTCTTATTTTTGGCCTATCCAGAAGAGTGCATTTGTATTGTATACGAATTTTCCACTGTTTTGTTTCTGTATTTGAAACTTCTACCAAAGATACCATGGTCCGTCTTCTTTCAGATGCAACTGGTCTCACTCCATTTGGATCTTGGATTCCATATATATGACCTTTTTCCCAAGAACACCTATTTTATACTAGTTGTAGGAATAGTAAAAAGCCCTAGCTTCCTCCGCAATTATCTCTGAAATTGTAATGGATTAGTATTTGAATTTTGGACTAGCAATATTTCAGCCTATTTTGGAAGTGGTTTTTAACCTCGATCTCCGAATCCTTTTAGAAAAAATGTTGTAGAAAAAGTTCCAAGACGATTCATTTTGTGGAAGCAAGGCTCGAGGAAATAGGTGTGATACCAAATTTTATGCAACCAAGTTCCAGATATAGCATAAAAAGAGCAAAAATAGACAATAAGAGAGTAATCCACGCCTAAAAAATGAATAGTAGAGATAAATATCAATCCTCTTTGAGCGAGGAACCTCCTTACACAAAGTATTGAGTACACAAGACAAGATAATATACTATGATGACTAAAATGAGAATATATCCTTCCTATATATAGGAGATAATGGTGTACAATAACAACTAATAAACCCACTAATAGACCCAATCCTACATAAATAATATGTAATGCACCACAATATAGGGAGTAATGCGCCACACTATATGGTATAATGTGTCATCATTAAGGGCTTAACAATATTCTAGTTATAATTAGTTAGCCTAGAGCTAGTTTTGCATGCATGAAGAGAGTGTGGCGCGTTTTGTCTACCTAACTCATCAGTTAACTGATTGTAGATGGATTTAGACATCTGGAGTTAAACTAGTGAGCTCCAGCTGTGATTTTTCCACATTGAGTTAGCTAAACAGTTAGTTAGAGTTGGTAAATTCAAATCCTATCCATACTATTCAAATTCTATTCATTGTACTGCCATTGTATTATTGATTAATGAATGAAGATTAATGTTGTGATTATCTGAGCAATTCTTATCCGATTAATTTGAAATTTGTGTCATGAATTCTTTGTTCAGTGTACATTGATCTTAATTATTCCACTACATAATTCCTTTCCAATGGCTCTCAGATTGTCCTGTATATATATGGTTCTCAAATTTAATAGGAGACCACCTCCAAATTTTAGGGAAATTTGGGGGGAGGGCGGCGGGGAGTGGCACAAGGGGATTTCTCTAAAATTGTAAAAATAAAATAAAATACCATAAATATTAATTAATTTTATGTATATTCATGATTGTGCAAATAAATACTAAATATATCAATTTATTTTATAAGTAGTATGAAGTAGGGATTGTAAAGAGTGAAAATAATGGAAAAACATAAAAAATATTATCATTGGCATGGATGGGGGAAATGTTTCGCTAGGAGTCTTGAAGTCATTGGGACGTAGGAAACACGTCCTCGACCTTGTGGGATGCATCCCATGGAAAACTGGTTATATATCCATATTAATGTGACATAAATATTACAACTAAAAAGTTATGTGTTTTTTTTTTTAATATATATGAAATTTCTTACAACATTCTTAGTAAATAATATTTTAAAAACAACAAATTTATCATCTATACTAAATTCAGTAACTAAGCTTTTGTGCAAGAGTTATATATATATATATATATAGACGCACTTTATAAAGTATTAACAAGTTGCATGTGTAAGAGAGTCATAAAGCAATTTTTCGGTATTAATTCAATGTAGTGTTTTATATGTACACTTTGTTAAGTATTAACAAGTTGCATGTGTAAGAGAGTCATAAAGCAATTTTTCGGTATTAATTCAATGTAGTGTTTTATATGTACACTTTGTTAATTGAGATGCTTAAAGAGATTTAGATATTTTGATGAATCAAGAATATGTTTTAATAGAATTTATGAATACTTATTGTGGGTGTTAGGAGATTATCTATTGTTATTTTATAAATAAGTATTGAGTCGCGTTTTTAATTCAGTTATAAGGGTATAAATACATTTATATATAAATTTTATCATAGAATGTATTTTTATAGGATGACTATGAATTTTACTTTGCAATCAATAAACTACTATCATAATACAAGGCATTACCATTGTGTTTGTCTTTAGGTTTTTATAGTATTTGGAGCTTTTTGCTGGTATGTTTTATATCAATTCTCAATTAATTTGGGTTAGGAGGAAGGAAATGTTTTATTTGTAAGATATATTCTAATATGCCACAAGGTAGACATGTTTTATTATTATTAATTTTTTTTATTAGTCGTATTATTACAGAGAAATCATGGAGTATAAAGATGAATGTATGTCCAAGGTTGTTCTACACTAAAAGTTGTAGAATGGAGCTAGTAATAATCGTAGATATAATTGGAGGAGCAATGTGGATGAATCATGATCTAATTGAGTGGATGTAGCAATACAATCTTTAGGCCCATTCATTTTTCTTGATGAAAAAAAAAGGTTGTGTTGTTGGAAATATTCTTAGAGTTATAAATATGCAAAAGCAGCAGCTTGTAATGAGATAAAACCTAAAAATGATGAGAAACAATGGATAGAGTAATTGTTGTTTGCAATAATGTAGTGGTTTGATGTTGGTTCACATTTGTTCCACTATCTAGTACAAAGATAATTGTGCAATGTGAATCTTTCATAGATGTTGTAGATCTCATTATTGTATCCACTAAGAGCATTGGGGAAAGGAGAATATGGGATAGAGGGATGGAGAGAGAGAAGAAGGGGAGGTCATGATGGGAGTAGTATGAGAAATATGTGTTTGGGTTGAAGGATGAGGATAAGAATATATCAATTAGCAGGATTGGAAAAGGGATTTAGAGTAATTAGACGTGGTTTGTGAATTTGAGGTAAATCTAAGAGAGAAATGCATTTTTGTAAGATGATTTGTTAGGTTGCAGCAAGGTGAGGTAGAGGTATTGTATAAGAGATGAGTTCATATGTTTTAAATAAGTGATAAGTGTGGAAACTAGTGCTATATAAGGTGTTTTAATGTTGTTGATATGGGATTCCCAAGAGTAAATAGGAATATTCAAGGGGAGATACATGACATTCTATTGTGAGAGAAATCATCATCGTGCTAGAAAGAAATCCCTTTTTCCCTAAAGAATGGGTTATGTTCATTGAATAAAATACGAATAAACTATAACATCTTTTGTTAATATTTATCATGCATAATCATAAAAATAAGTTTTAAAGAAGGAAAGAGAATGCACCTTTTAATCAAAGTTTTTCTAATGGATTCATTGAACATGTGTCCTTGAATTCCAATTCCAGAACACACCTGCACACATGAAAATGAAAATCCTTACTCATTCCTACGATAGATCATTAATCATAATGATAAAATAAAAATAAGCTACAAATTACTTCAAAAATTGCATATGACATGGACGTTTAAGGAGAAAAAATAATCGGTTTGTATTAAACATGGAGGAGCAAGTACGTACAATCCTTTCATTTTTTTCTAGCGGTGCTATCACGCTCCAGAATTTGAGTTTCCTCCCTTTCACCTAGAATCAATCACTAAAGCATTGAGAAATAAAGGTTCTTCACTCTATCTTCTTCAGCCTAACATCGTTCGATCATTCAATGTATCCAACCTCCATGTCATCACTTCGAGGGATTATTTTATAGCTTCTCATTAGTTCTAGATTAGGTGATTATTCTAAGGTTCATGCTTTGCATTCGTCACAAGTCCTTTCCATGCGTGATTGATCTTACATTTAACTCTTTATGCACTTTTTAGTGCTTGTTAACTTCACTTCGATCCTTTGTCATGCCTATAGGCCTTATTGTAGTGAATATATTAGTTTTTTCATGCTTTCAGTTCCAAATCAAACCATTGGTCTGTTTTCTTCTAAAGGAAAGTAGTTATTATTTCCTTATAAAGTACAATTTCATTATTTCCAAGTCAATATTTGATGTAGAGAGAGTCTTGTTGTCCACTTTTGGTCTTCATCATTAGGGGTATTAAATATCATTATAACACTTTCAAGCATGTCTCATAAAAGACCTATGGAAAAGGTGACTACAATGTTTATTAATGATCATATGGGGGCCATCATTGTTCAAACTAGTTGATAACGAGAGTGGTGGGGGTAGTGGGAATTTAAATATGTTAGACCAAATTATGGGAAATGAGGTTTTCTTTTCTTCCATTATTGAGAATTATGGTGGTGGGTTGATCTTCGAAATGAAAATAGTGAGCAAAAATGAGATCTAAAGGAGTGCCCCACTAATCTTTTATTACTCAGAGTAAAGATGGATTTGTTTCAATAGGGTTCAAAATAAGATCAATCTTGGGTTGAGGAGTGATCATGAGATGGAGATAACTTATAATATTTAAGGGCTCTATCATTAGTGTATAATGATTTAGATGTGAATTCATGAGGTTTTAAAAATCTATGATATGGAAAGTTCCATTATGACTTGCAATGCTAGAGTAAATGAGCCAAGACATTACAGAGTAGAATAGTTCAATACACCTTACTTGGTAGCAGTTTTGCCTAAGATGCCTCGAAACTATAGGCTAGTGATCATGGATGGATTTTCTTCTTTTGTGCCAACTGAGATGGATGTTGAGCCAACTTGGAATGTCAAAATAAATAAGAAGAAGGTGTTATCCTCTCTTTTTTTGGAGGATTGACTTGTCGAGGATTTGCTCCCAAACCATAGACAAAGTATTACAATGGTACAATGGTTAACTCATCTAATTTGGATGGATTTGATATCGAAAATAGGTTTAATAGTTTATTCTTTAATATTTGCTTGAAATGAACAACTCCTTACTATCATGGAATATTCATGGGATGTTGCTTCTAAATTGCAATATTTTTGTGCGTAGCATGTTGCATAATGTCCAACTAGATTTCATCTTCCTTAAGGAAATCAATACTACTAACTTTGAGTTTTGTAACATAATGAAATATTCATGGAATGGCCCCTTTTACACTTCATATAATTTTCAAGGGATCGAAGGTTATCCGTATGAATATTGGTGGTCACCCACTTATTCCATTGATTCACAATGGTTCCATCTCTTGACAATTTTACTTCATTTTTTCATGTCCCAAGCTTCTACACATTTTTGGGGCATTTTCCTTGAACTTTGGAAGTGCTTGTAGGCATTGTATGTTTAAATTTTGTTTCCTTTGAAACTCATAGAGCATTGGTTAATCTCTATTAATTATCTATGAATTGTTATGATGGAGTTTATATGGAAAACTTGCACTACCAAAAAGTTGGCATATGAACTAGACTCCCAGGGGTCCACATTAAAACCCCAACACCTTCAACAAACAACCATTTCGAAGGTGCAACACCCTTCAAGGTAAAATTTAATTTTGGCATTCCTTTATTTAAACCTGATATATATTTATATGCTTTCGAGAAATTGTCCAGTATGTTAGAGATTTGATACTATATTAAAAAAAAATCAATAGAAAAAGTGTCACCTCTACATTCTTGAAGCCCCTCCCCTATGTGAAAGATTGGTGGTATGGTTACTAGGAGAGAGATTTAAAATTTGAGTCTACAACATACATGAAGTAACCAACTTGGGAAACTTTGTTGATGACCTTAAGGAGTGATTTTACCTTGTCTAAATCTATGATGACTAGTACATAAGATATATAGTTTTTCCCTATGGAAGAGGCTAGCACCATGAGAAAGGTGTCCCTAACACATAATAAAGGATAGACTGAGGGTAACAAACCTTAAGAGAACCTATCCAAGTTGTAGGGTAAGAAAGATAGCAAGAAGTTGAAGGAGGACATTGGAAAGTGGTGTGATTTCAACAAAATCCCTTGGTAGAACACTAATGAATGTCAATCGCAGAAGTCATTGATGGAAATATGAAAGACCCATAGTCATAATTTTGCTTGAAATCAAAATTTTAGAACCATATAAGGGAAAGAACATGAAATATCCCCTCACTGGTTGGATGATGTGTTTAGTGTTTAATTTGGTTCAAGACCTTTGACAAATAGTTACACTACAGTCCATTGTAAGATCCCCTTAACTGATGATATTTTTTTCTATGAATTATTTTGTGTTTTAATGCCTTATTGGTTTTGAGGTTTTGTCAAACATTTCATAATAAACACAATGTTTGTCACACAAATGAATTTTAATCTAACTCAATACCAAGAAGAAAACATTACATTTCAAGAATTTAACAAGATCTCCTATAAACCTTTATAATAAATAAAGAAAAGAAACGCATATACAATAATATTTATTTGGATTTTGACTTGTGAATTTTCACTGTAGAATCCCCTCCTTAAATTTTTAATTGTTGTAGATGGCATTTTGTATTTGAAACTCACTTTTTTGTACCGAGAATACCCTCTATTTTTTGCCACAAATTGTTGTAGGAAAAGGTGTAGTTGCAACCCATTTTTATGTCCCAAAATGTCTCCCTTGATAGTCACATTTTGCAAAACGTGGTGTGCACAACTCTTAGAACTTAGGTCATGATTGAAAACAAGAATATGCAATACTGAATCAACATAAAATATGGAAAAAAGAATAAGCATCATCTTGGTGTAATTCCACTCCCAAACAAGTCTCAAACCCCGTTGAACGCTTCTCCCAAAGAACCATGATTTATCCTTTGGTTTTTTCCCTCCTTATCCTTTCAGATATGAGTGGTATGGCTCCTTCAAAATGCCTCCTAATAGAAACAATCAATAGAATATACAAGTGTACCCTCTTCCAACCAACTAAAAACTCACAGAAACATCCCAAATTTGTGAGTATATTGATTTCTCTTCAATGATAGTGAATCGTAATGAAAATATATGAGTGTTTTTTTCTTTCACAATTAGTTATGGTGCGTAGTTTCACCATTGAAAACAATTACACTTATGGTTTCCATCCTAAGGAATAAATACTATAAGAGCTCTCAAATTCTATTTTTCAAAAATAAGGAATGAATGAATGAGAGAATAGGTAGATTTTCCCTTTTATTCCTACTTTCACATTTTTCCACCAGTTTGTCCTTTTTTCCTTTAGTCAATAGAAGTGACATTTTAAAGTCCCCTTTTTAATGAATTATCCACTATCACTTTGGATGTTCATTTTTCACCCATATGAAATTAAATAAAGAAATAATTAATTCTATTTTTCACTGACTATAGCTTATGGAAATTAAATACGCTAATAAGTTCTCCACCTAGAGTGATCATTCATTAATGGATATTATAGTCCTCCCTTCCTGATATTTATTTTCCTTAAGTAATTTGAAACTAGGATGTTGTAATATCTAGTCTCCCTCCTAAGTAGCATCCTCTACTAGAAAGTCTTTCCATATGACAACATACTCTTTGATCATTCCGCTTCTCATTTTCCTCTCCATGGCATCCAAAACAGGGATTGGTACAACTTGGCCTTCCAAATTTACTGGAGGTAACTTTGCCAATGTTGTGGCCTATTGTTGAACTACCTTATTGAGGAAGGATACATGAAATAAATTGTGAAAATTTCTCTCCTCTAGTTTCTCAAGTTCATAAGCTACTTCCTCACAACTCCAAATCTCCAAATCACCGTATAGGAACCATAAAATCGTGGTTTCAACTTCTTTGCAACACTTTTCTTCAATAAATATTTTCGATATGGTTGCAATATTAGACAAACCAAGTACTCTACCTTGACACTATGTTCAACCCTGTGCTTGTATGCATACATGTCTTGCTGGTTCTGGTCCACCAAGATGATGATCCAAAGACCGTGATTATGGATGTAGGAGAATCGAGATGATGGTTGTCGGTATCTCGGTTCTCCTACATCAAGTATTTGAATTTAGGATCCCTGTTATCTTGAAACAATATATCCCTAAATGAAGGAGCATCATATCCAAACAATGCTCAGAATGGGGTTATACTAATGAATATATTGTAATTGGTGTTGTAGCAATGTTCTCGTAGGTGCAACTATTTCATCCAAGCCCTCTTCTATCCTGACACATAGTCATGCAAATACCCCTCTATTCATTTTTTCACAATATTTGTCTTTCCATCTATATGAGGGTGATAATTGGTATTGGGAGTCAGTTTTGTTCCCACCAATTAAATGGCTCCTTCCAAAATGCAATGAGAAATGTGTTGTCTTGATCACTAACAATGTGCCCAGGAAACCCATGGAGTCTAAAAATCTGTATGAAATATAAATCTACCACTTGTGATGTTGTGTACTCTTTTGAAATCACAAAGAAGTGTGTGAACTTGGTCAACCAATCAACAACTACATAGATACAGTCTCTTCCTTGCACCTTCAGTAGAAATGTAATGAAATCCATCAACACACTCCATTTTTTTCTCTGGAATGGGAAATGGCTGCAATAAACTTGCAGGATGAGTATGATTTGTAACTTATTCTATGAACAAGCCACACACTCTTTCACATGTCTCAACACATCGTTCTTGAGGCCCTTCCATGAGAATCTTTCTCTAATCAACTTACATGTTTTGAAATATCCAGGATTCCCTACCAATGGTGTATCATGTGTGGCCATCATAATCTTCTCTTTAAGCTTGGACTCTGTGACTATGCATATCATGTATTTGTAGAAGGTAATATCATACATCACTCTGTACCTATCATCCTGAATGTAACTATCCATCAACTTGCAAGTGAACTTGTTATTGGAATAGTCCATCAAAAGATGGGAATTTTGATCAAGTGAAAGTTCCATAAGCAAGCATGATGTTGGTTTCCAGGAAAGGGAATCAACAACAATTTTCTTCTTTCCACTCACATTCTCATTATTAAAATCATAATCCTTTATCTTACTTAACCACTTCCGCTTCATCTCATTTAGGTCCTTTTGTTCCAAGAAATACCTCAAACCGTTGCGGTCAGTCCTAACCAAAACTCTGCAATGTATCAAATACTATATGAATTTTTCTAGAGCATGCATAATGATGAGCGTATCCTTGTTTTATATTGAGTGATAACATGTATTAATTAGAAATTATGCTTATCCTCAACGTCATCCTTATCATCGTCATTATTATCATTGTCATCGTCATAGACATTGAAACCATTGTCATAGGCTTTGGTCTTGAAGTTGTAATGAAAGAAATATTATCACCTTATGATCACTATGGATGGTTTTTAATTAGTAATTTTCATCATTACTATGCTCATTGTAATTCTACCATCTTGTAATCAAATCATTGTCAACACCTTCTTCATTGTCAGTATGCATTATCATCATCGCCAATGTAGTTAGTGTCACGAAGGAATTGTAAATAATTCTCGAATGCCATTAGTGTAATTGACGTGCAACTAGGGTCACTAAGATGTAATTAGGGTCATTTAGGTTCCATTAGGATCACTCAAGATCAAATAGTGTTATAGCATTCATTATCTCATAATTATCATTGTTGCTGACATTGTTGTTGTCATGATCATCATTATCATCATGATCAATGTCATAGACATCAACATTATCATCATCGTCACCATCATTAACATTTCCATATATCATAATAGTCATTGCCATCGTCAATTTCATAGACATCGACATTACAATCATCATCATCGTCACATATCATAATAGTGATTATCATCATCAAGGTTGAGATCATCATTCATTAGAGGAAATTTGGGGTCTAAAATGGGCCTTATAAGAAAACGCGCCAACAATAAATTTTGTGAGTTGGAATTCAAGAACCAATAGAATTTCAATAAAATGAGTCAACCATAATGGTTGAATTGACATATTTGTCATAAAAGAAAACTACTTTTTTTGTTCGTATTTTTGACATATCTCCCTGTGTTTTTACTCAAATTTCAAGCGGGAGAGCTCGTTGGATGTGGAATTTAATTCTGCATCCAATGAGTATCCACACTGCATACATTTGATGTACCACGCTACCAAAAAAATAAGAAATACCTAAAAAAACGTGGTGATGATGTCATTATCACATTTTTTTAGGTATTTCTTGTTTTTGGGGTAGCAGGGTCCATCAAAAGTATGCAGTGTGGGTACTCATTGTATGTGGAATTGAATTCCACATCCAATGAGCTCTCCTTCTCAGAATTTGAGTAAAAACACAGAGAGATATGTCAAAACTATGAACACAAAAGTAGTTTTTTTCATTCTTCCTCCAAAATTAATAACTATTATTTTATTATTTTAACTATTATTTTATTATTTTAACTATTATTTTATTATTTTCCTTAGGAGGCCCATTTTAGACCTTAAATTTCCTCTAATGATGATGAAAAAATAAATCCAACTACCTAATTACATGAACTTGGTAAATGAACTATTCTCTTTGAGTGGGAATGCATGCAACATTACGACATTTTGAGTACTATGGATTGGTTTTAATTAGTAATTGTCATCAACAATGTGCTCTTGTAATCACTATCATCTTATAATCAAATCATGATCAACGTCATTGTTATTATCATCATGCATTATCATGATCATCATAATGGTGTTAGGGGTTACTCAGATGCCACTAGGGTCACTAAAATGTTGTTAAAGACACTCAAATGCCATTAGGGACATTTAGGTTCCATTAGGGTCACTCAAATTCCATTAGTATTATTTATATGCCATTAAGATTAATGAGGTTCAAATAGTGCTATGCCATGTATCATCCTCATCATTTCCATTATCATGGACATTGTAGTCATCATCATCGTCCTCACCGTCATCATCAATGTCATAAACACCAACATTATTGTCATCGTGATCATCATTGTCATCGTCATATATCATCATAGTCAGTGTCATTGTCATCATTGTCATCATTGTGATGATAAAAAAAGGCATCTTACTACCTTGCATGAATCTTGTAAAGGATCTTTGGAATTTAAATAGGATGGGTCTTAATTAGAAAATGTAATCATCCTTCTCCTCACCATCATCGTCATCATATCATCTTTGTCATCATCATCGACTTTTTCCTGAAAACGGAAATGCAATCACCATTTGAAGGTTTTGAGCACTATGGATGGGTATTAATTGCTAATTGTCATCATAACCATGCTTGTTGTAATCACTATCATCTTATGTTCAAAACACCATTAACATTATCTTCATTGTCAATATGCATCATGATCATCATCATATTCTCATTATGGTTAGTAAGATGTCATTAAGAACACCCGAATTCCATTAGATTCATTAGGTGCCATTAGGGTCACTCAAATTCCATTGGGGTCATTTAGTTTCCTTAGGATCACTCAGGGTCAAATAGTTGTATTACATGCATCATCGTCATCCTCATCAATGTCATTAACATAGTTATCATCATCATCATTCTTACCATCATTATCAAATTCATTGTCATCAACATTACCATCATTGTCACCATCATTAGCATCATAATGTATCATAATAGTCATTATTTTCATCGTAATCATCATCATTATGATGATGAAAAAGGAATCCTACCACTTTGCACAAATTTCGTAAAGGAGTTTTGGCCTTTGACTAAGATAGGTTTTAATCATAAATTTTATTGATCCTCATCCTCCTCATCATCATTGTTTTTATCATCGTTTTCATCATCATAGACATCCGAATCATCGTCATAAGATTTTACCTCTATGTGGAAATGGAAGCACCATTAGCAAGTTCTAAGCACTATGGAGGGGTCTTAATTAACAATAATCATCAATGTTATGCTCATTGTAATCATTATCATCTTATAGTAAGATAGTCGTCAATTCCATTGTCATTTTCAACATGCATCATCATCATCGTAATGCCATTAGGGTTTCTAAGATGTTGTTAGGTACACTTGAAGGACATTAGGATCATTTAGGTGCCACTAGATTCACCCAGACATCATTAGTGTCCTCTAGGTTCCATTAGGATCACTCAAGGTCGAAGAGTTATATAACATGCATCATGATCATCATTATCATTGTCATCGGCATCATCGCCATCATTATCTTCATTACCAACATCATAGACATCAACATTATCATCACCGTTTTCATCATTTTCATTGTCATATATCATGATATTCAAATTCATCATTATTGTCATAATCACTATCACTGTGATGATGAAAAATTCATCCTACTATCTTACCTGAATTTTGTAAAGGAGCTAATTTTTCCTATGATTGGGATGGGTCTTAATTGTTAATTGACATCATCATCACCATCATGAGAATCATCATTACTATCTTAGACATCGACATTATTGTCATCGTCATTATGATTTTCATCATCACATATCATCATAATCATTTTCATCCTCATCATCATCTTTGTGATTATGAAAAAGGAATCCAACTTTCTAATTCCATGAATTTGGTGAATGTGATTTTTTCTTCGATTTTGAATGCAAGCACCATTAAAAATTTGTTAGCACTATGGATTGGTCTTAGTGGTAATTTTCATCATTTCTGTGGTTATTGTAATATTTGTAATCTTATAATCAAATCATCATTAATTCCATTGTCATTGTCATCATGCATAATCGTCTTCATCAGAATGTCATTAAGGTTTCTCAAATGTCGATAGTGTAACTTAGATGTTGTTATGGATAATTGAATGCCATTATGGTCATTTAGGTTCCACTAGGGTCTCTTAAATTCCATTAGGGTCATTTAGGTTCCACTAGGGTCTCATAAATTCCATTAGCGTCATTTGGGTTTCATTAGGATAACTTAGGGTCAAATAGTTCTATGGAATGCATCCTCCTCATCATTGTCATTATCATCATCTTCAGCATCATAAACGTCAAAATTAGCACCATCATCATCATCATTGTCCTCGACATATATCAACATGGTCATTGTCATTATCATCATCATCATCATTGTTGTGATGATGAAAAAGGTATCCTACTACCTTGCATGAATTTTGTAAAGGAGATTTAGACTTTGACTAGAATTGGTCTTAATTAGAAATTGTACCCATACTCACAATCCACATCATCATCTACGTTATCATCATAGTCATCCTCATTGACATAAAAATCATTTCCATAGGATTTGGGCACTAAGTGGGAATGCAAGCACCATTAGCACATTTTGAGCACTATGGATGGGTCTTAATTACTAATTGTCATGATTTTCATGCTCATCATATTCACTATCATCTTATGATCAAATCACCATCAACGACATATTCACTGTCAACATGCATCATCATCATCATAATAATAATGTCATTAAGGTCACTAATATGTCACTAGAATAATTGAATGCCATTATTGTCATTTAGCTGCCACTAGGGTCACTAAAATGCCATTGGGATCATTTAGGTGCCATTAGAATCACTTAGATTATAATAGTGCTTTGACATCCATCATCCTTATCATCATCATTTTCATCAACATAGTAGTCGTCCTCATCGTCCTTACCATCATCGTCAACATTATAGACATCAACATTATCGTCATTGTCATATATCATCATAGTCATTGCAATCATCATCATCCTCATAATTGTGATGATGAAAATGGCATCATGCTACCTTACATGAATTTTGTAAAGCATCTTTGGCCTTTGAATGGGATGGATCTAAATTAGTAATTGTACTCATCCTCATTGTCACCATTACCAGCATAGATCCAACTCTTAGGCTCTATCAAGCGCCGAGAGGGATCAAATCTTTTATTACGTATCCATTGATTTGATTCAAACCAAAAGACACATATTTTTATTAGTAATATTTAATAATATTTATGGCCGACATATAATATTTTTTATTATTTTTTGTTTGATTAGGAACGAACATTACAACATTTCCCCATACATGGTTTTAAAACCACATGCAAGGCCCTCCTACAACTATGTGTTGTTTAGGAGGGCCTTGCACATGGTCTTAAAACCATTTTCAAGCCCTCCTAAACCATGTAAAATAAAACCATGGGTTGTTTAGGAGGCCTTGCACATGGTTTTAAAACTATGTGCAAGGCCCTCCTAAACCATGTACAATAAAATCATGGTTTGTTTAAAAGGCCTTACACATGGTTTTAAAACCATGTTCACATAGTTTTAAAACCATGTGCAAGGTCAACATTTTTTTGAGGATAATTCAATTTTTTATTTTTTATTATTTTGTTATTTAGGAATATTACAACATCTCCCCCATATTCTGTTTTTTTCGTGACCCACATTTTTTTAACGGATAATTAATTTTTTACTTTTTATTATTATTATTTTGTTAGGTAGGAAGATTACAACATCTCCCCCATATTAGGTTGTTTTTTTGGTCGACATCTATTTCGGCCTATAATTAAAAAAATTATTTTTTATTAAAAAAAATAACGTTACATAACGTTACGTAACGTTACAAGATCTCCCCCATACTGGGCTGTAGAGTGCCTCTCGGTGCAATCATCATTGTCATCATCATAGATATTGAAATCATCATGATAGGAGTTGACCTTTGAGTAAGAATAAAAGCACCATTAGCACGTTCTGAGCACAATGGATGCATATTAATAAGTAATTGTTGTCATTCACGTGCTCATTGTAATCACTATCATCTTATAATCAAATCATCGTCAAGGTCATCTTCATTATGAACACACATCATCATCATTATTGTTCGGGTCACTGCGATGTTGTTAGGAACACTTGAATTCCATTAATTTCATTCAGGTGCCAATAGTGTCACTCAGACACCATTAAAGTCATTTAGGTGCCATTAATCACTCATATTTAAATAGTTTAATACATTGCATCATTCTCATCATCGACATTGTCATCGACATCATTTTCATCATCATCATCAATGTCATAGACATCAACATTATCATCATCGTTGTCAACATTTTCATTATCATATATCATCATATATCATAATAGTCATTGTCATCATCATCATCATCATTGTGATGATGAAAAATGCATCCTTCTATCTTACATGGATTTTGTAAAGGAGCTTTGGCATCTAACTAGGACGGGTCTTGATTAGTACTTGACATATTTTTCATCATCCATCATTATAATGATTGTCATTGTCATAAGCGTCGACATTATAGTCATCATTATACTCATTGTCATCATTATTGTGATGATCATCATTGCTATGAGAAACAATGCATCCAACTACCTAATTACATGAATTTGATAATTGAGCTTTTAGATTTAAGAGGGAATGCAAGCACCATTAGCATGTTTTGAGCACGATAGATGAGTATTAATTAGTAATTGACATAATTATTGTGATTATTATAATTGCTATAATCTTATAATCAAATCATCATCGATTCCATTGTGACTATTATCATGCCTAATCATCATCATCATAATGTTAGGGTTACCTTGATGTTGTTACAATCACTCATATGTTTTTAGGCGCACTTGAATTCTATTAGGGTCATTTAGGTGGAATTAGGGTCACTTAGATTCAAACTTATTGCTATGACATGCATCATCCTCATGATCATCATAATCAACAACATTCTAGTTGTCACCACGGTCCTACCATCATCGTCAACTTCATAGACGTCAACCTTATTGTCATTCTCATCATCATATATCATAATAACAATTTCCATCGTCATAATCAGCATTATTTTAGTGATGAAAAATGCATCATATACTTACATGTATTTCGTAAAGGATCTTTGACATTTGACTAGAATGGGTCTTAATAAGAAATTGTAAGCATCCTCATTTCCATCATTATCATAGTCATTTATCATGATTTTCATCATCATAGACATTGAAAAATCATCATCATATGATTTTTGCCTTTTAGTGGGAATGAAAGAACCATTAGCATGATCTAAGCATTGTGGATGGGTCTTAATTAGTAATTGTCATCGTTATCGTTCTCATTGCAATCATTATCATCTTATAATCAAATCATAACTAACATATTCATTGTCAACATGCCTCATCATCATCATCATAGTTCACTTAGGTTTATTAGGATCTCATTAGGAACACTCAATTGTCATTAGGTTCATTTAGGTTCTGATACTGCTTTTTAAACACCATTAGGGTCGTTTAAGTGCAACTAGGATCAGCTAGGGTCAAATAGTTCTATAACATGCAACATGATCATGATCATCATTGTCATTGACATCGTTGTCATCATTATCATATTTATCATCATCAATGTCATAGACATCAACATTATCATCATAGTTATTATCATTGTCATCATGATATATCATAATAGACATTTTCATTGTCATCATAATAATCATCATCAATGTGATGATGAAAAATGCCTTTTCTACCTTCCATGAGTTACTTAAAGCAGATTTGGCCTTTGACTGGGATGGGTCTTAATTAGTATTTGACATCATCATCCTCATCGTCATCACCATCATTGTCATTATCATCATCATTATTGTCATAGGAATTGACATTATCATCATCGTCATTATCATTGTTATTGTCACATATCATTATATTGATTGTCATCATCATTGTCATCATCACATATCATCATGTTAATGTCATCAGCATCGTCATGATCATCATCTTAGTGATGAAAAAGGCATCCAACTAGATAATAACATGAATTTTGTAAATGAGAATTTTCCTACAAGTGGGATGTATGTACCTTAAAAATGTTTAGAACACTGTGGATGGGTCTTAATTAGTAATGATCATCATTATTGTGCTCATTGCAATATCTATCATCTTATACTAAAATCGCCATCAATTCCATCATCTTTCTCATCATGCATAATCGTTATCACCATATTTCCATCAAGGTTACTTAATGTTGTTAGGGTCACTCAAATGTTGTTAGGGACACTCGAATTCAATTACGGTCCTTTAGGTTCCACTAGGGTCACTTAGATTCCTTTAGGGTCATTTGTGTGCGATTAGAATCACTTAGGGTCAAATAGTGCTATAACATTCATCATCATCATCATCATCATTTCCATCGACATCGTAATCACGAAGACCATTCCTTATCATCATCATCAATTTCATAGACATAAACAATATCATCATCCTCATCATCACTATTATAGTCATCCTTATAATCATCATCATTGTGATGTTGAAAAATGCTTGCTATTACCATACATTAATTTCATAAACGAGTTTTTCCATCTAACTATGATGGGTCTTAATTAGTAATTGTCATTCTCGTCTTCATCACCATCGTCATCCTTATCATCATTGTCATAGGCATCAACATTATATTGTCATCATCATTGTCATTGTCACATATCATCATAATCGTTGTCATCATCATGATCATCATTGTGATGATTAAAAATGCATCCAACTACCTAATTACACGAATTTTATGAATGAGCCTTTTCCACCGAGTAGGAATGAAAGAACAATTGGCTCATTTTGAGCACGATGGACGGGTCAACTTAATTAGTTATTTTCATCATCATCATCATAATCGTCTCTCACATTACAATTGGTATATTGATCTTATAACTGCATCATCATCAACACCATCATCATTGCAATCATGCAACAACATCGTGACATATTAATGTCATTATGGTTACTCAGATATTGTTAGGGTCAATCATATGTTTTTTAGGGACATTGAAATTCCATTAGGGTCATTTAGGGGCTATTAGGGTCTCTCAGACACCATTAGGGTCATTTAGGATCCATCAAGACCAATCAAGGTAAATTAATGCTATAACATGCATCATCATCCTCATCATTTTCATCGACATTCTAGTCACCATCATCATCAAAATCATGTACATAAAAAATATTGGCATTGTCATCATCATTGTCATCCACGTCATCATCATCATAACGATGTTGAAATGGACATCCTACTACCTTACATGAATTTTGTAAAGGATTGGTTTGGCCTATGACAAAGATGAGTCTAAATTAGAACTTATTCTAATCCACATCCTCCTCCTCCTCCTCGTCATCATTATCATGATATTCATAGCTTACAAATCATCGCCATAGGCTTTGGCCTTTCAGTGGGAACGAAAGCAACATTAAAATGTTCTGAGCACTATGGATAGGTCTTTATTAGTAATTGTCATCATAATAAACATCATCGTCGGACTGATTTTAATTGTTATCACAATCTTATAACCAAATCATCATCAGTTTCATTGTCATTGTTATCATGCATCACCATTGTCATTGTCATGTTGTTAAGGTAACACAAATGTCAAACATCTTCATCACCATCATTGTCATCGTCATCTTTGTCGACAGCATTTCCCTTATCATCATAGTCAATTTCATAGACATCAACATTGTCTTCATCATTTTCATTGTGATCATATATCACCATAGTCATTAAATGGCATCATTGTGGTCATGAAAAAAGCATATTTCTACTACCTCATATGAATTTCACAAAGGAGTTTTGGCCTTTGGCTGGGATAGGTTTTAATTAGTAGTTGTCTTCCCCATTGTCATCATCTTCATTGTTGTTATCATCATTGTCATCATCGTAGACATATGCATTATGATCATCATTGTCTCCATGAAGTGAAGGTCATTGTGATACCATTAGGGTCATTGAAGTGCCTTTAGGGTCAATCAAACACTAAAGGGTCATTTAGCTGTGATTAAGGTTAGTCATTTTCAAATATTTCTATAACATGAAGTATCCTCATCATCATCATCATAATCATTGTCTGTAAATGTTAATATGTAAATGTATTAACCCATATCCCATACAACCCTTCCAAATATAACCCTCATGTCCTATAACCCCTTTCCCTTATAACCAATGGATTCTAACCCATATCTTAAACTAGGTGCAACCCTAGAAGCTAAAATTAGTGTTATTTTAGAATCTAATCGGGGAGAAAAAGTGGATGCAATAATAGGATTAAATCTATGTTCCACTTTGCGAGAAAAACTAGATATTGTAGTAGTTGTTATAGGATAAGCAACACTAGTTGAAAAACATATTTAAAATTTGGCAACCAAATTAGTCGCCAAACATGTTGCTAAAACTAACTCAAATCCAAGTGCAAACAAGCGACCAAAACTAGGCGCAATCATGGCTCTAAATATTGTGCTATTATTGGTGTTATTTATGGAGTGTTTTCTCAAAATATAGCACCCTCTCAATTAGGGAACAATGGCTAGTGCTAGAGATTGACAATTATTTAGGAGAAGCACCCAATGCCACGATAATTCTATCTCTTCTCATTTTAGGCCTCCTCCTTGTGGCATGGGAGGCTTTCCAAACTAGGAAAGAATAGCCTTGTGAGATATTCAATGGAAACAACTCTATCTATACAATAACTTCCCACTATTAGTAGGACAATGCCTTATAGGAGTCAACAAAAGATATAAAATAAATTCCAGCTAACTTAGATGGAGTAGGAGCAATAAATATTATATACTAGATAATATATAAGGTATATCAGTTTTTTGCAGTAAAGGATGGACATAAATATTTAGTTCTTCAAATCCCCCCAAGATCACCTTAGATGATTTGAAAATGGTCCAAGAAATTCTTGTATCCTTTAGGATATGAAATTCCTATCAATTTGGACCTACAGAAAAAATATAATATATCTGCATTATTTTAAGCAAGCCTTAACATCGCCCTCCCAAGGGTTGATGTCACATAAAATTAAGGTTGTTTATACTTAAAAATCACTTATTAACATTTTTGACTTTTTATGGATATTTTCATCCCTAAAATAACTTCTGAAAACTATAACAACAATAACTAATTTAATTTAAATAACACATACAATAATTGCCACGTCAAAAAATTTATTTTGAATTTTTTGCAAAATATAGAATTTTTTGGGTTTTTTTAAACATATTTTTTGTATTTCTACAATATAAATTGAGTGAAAACAAGGGAATAAGAACTAAGTCTTGTTTTTTCAAGGTATCAATAAATCGTGCTTAGCGTTCCTCTCAAGAATTGGCAATCCAACTTTTTATGTATTAGGGGGGGCCAACAAATAAACCCTAGGTTGTGTTGATTTTGACCTAATTAGAGAAAATAAAGGTGACAAACACCCAACATGAGAGTCCCTCCAAGAAGGGATATCTCACCTACAAGATTATGTTGTTATGCATAAAATCCTTAATTCACCATTACCCTGGATGTATCTAATAGTGTGAGGGAGGAGAACCAAATATCTTCCCACAAAAATAAGAGACTAACCCTCTTAACAATCCTTTCCATTAGATAATGCATGAAATATTGTATAGACTCCTTCAAACACCATAAATCACCACATGAAACCATTGGGTGCTCAAAAACGGAGGTGTGGACCACTTTTGCTCAAGTAGACTAGAAGAAAAAGACAAGTAATCTTATTTGATACCATGATCTTTTGTTACAAATAAAGGAGGAGTGGCTTATTTATATGTTATAGGACATGCCTTTTCAAAAAGGACACTGCCTTTTCACTCTTCTAGGATGACCTAACTAAAATTTTTGGAAATTACTTAAATTGATTTTTTTAGGGTTTTTTTCACCCACAAGTCGGAGACTAGACCTCATAAATCATAAAATATTGATAAAAATAATGAAGAGATAAAAAATGATGAAATATTGAGTCTAGGAAGAGGATGTCATACCCCATCTAACCACCACTTTCCCCCCTTTCCCTCAACGCCCTCCTCCTTTAGGAAGTATGACCTCCTAAAACTTGCAAAAAACATGGACAATTTGTCCTTGATTACTATGATGACCAAGAGGAAGCAGTAGTAAAAAGAGAAATAGGTCGAAGGGGGTATTTATGAGGTTCTATGTGGATGGTATGGCACCCCTTACATGCGTAATCACCTTATACATAACATGAACATAAGTTTGGTCAAGGATCCCTAATCCATGTATCCTAATGGATTCATCCCAAGAAGCACCAACGCATCAACCTAAGGCATAAATTCCAAACATGATGGTGGAATTATGGCCATCAAAGGGTAGTCATCAATGCCACTAAGCCAATACTCACTTAAATTAGAACCAAGAAGGATTTCCATGAATAAAGCAAGGGTGTTGAGTCCCACTGGACCAACGCTTTTACATACAACAAACCCCAACTTGGAATTTACAATGAAAAAAGGACCCCTCCTCTTTGGTACATATGATATGGCACATTGTAGAGGATCTGGAGGGTAACAACTGACTTTAGTTGTCAGACATGTGCTTCTCCTGGAAGTGTGTGTAAACCTATGAACCATCTTCAATCTATAGACGTACATACACTTCAAACAACAATTTTATCAAATCCATGAAAGGTGTTACCACTCAAACTAGTAGCCTTTTCAACGCAGGCTAAGTATTCCCTTTTCTAGTGACAATAAGGATATGAGAGGGGCTTATATCCAATATCACAACAAATTTATACCTCGACCTCTTCAAGAAACTCATAAACCCAAGGGAATGACCCTCATCAAATAAGGACACTTGTAGGCACCAACACACCTACACATACCTTTATACAAGCCTTATGGCTGAGATCAATGCCATATATGGAGTCAACAATGGATAATCAAGACACATAAATCATATAAATGAGTTAATTATATGTACAAAACAATATCAATCAATATCACAACTTTTTTATGCAATTAGACAACTCCCAAGGAAGGGTTTCACACTTATTAAAGAAAAAAATCAGAGAAGTGTGCTTTGAACAGGAGAAAACCAAGTGACCTAAGGCACACTTTTTGGTCCAATCAAAACTTCAAAAACCCTACAGAAACCCTAATATTTGCAATTCCATATTTCCCAATGCAACAATGCAAATGGGGATGCCCTCAAAAAGCTATGGATAAATCTACTATGGTGAATTTGGTGGGTGGACTACAATTACAAACTATCCACTATTTTTGGAGTGATGAAATTATTTAGATTTTTAGGGGTTTTCCAACAATATTATATTTTTAGGGTTCTTTCATTATTAAATGAGGACACCCATAGATATATGTGGATAAATCCACTAGGTCAAATTTGATTGCTAGACCAAAATTACAAACTCACGTCTGTTTTTGGAGTTTTGAATTTATTTATATTTTTAGAGTTTTTCTAGCAATATTGTATGTTTAGGGTTTTTTCAAAATATAAAGGTGCATATGAAATAAAAGGAATGTAAATAGATAAAAGAGAGAAAGGTTTTTTTTAAATATGGGGCATATGATTCTTGTCTCAATCCCTAGCGAATTGAGAGATCGATAAAAACGTCCCTTCTTAGAATGGCTTTCAATACTAGCAATTAGGACATGAACTAGAAATCAAAAGAGTTAGGTATAAGAGCCTAATTAGGGAAAGAGAAGAATTCCAAGGCCCAGTAACAATGGAGAGATCCTATGAATAGATGTTCTCCTCATGCAAGGTTAACAAAATACGAGCAAGAAATCTTAACACTTTAGAATAATGCACCGTAAAGGCACCATTAAGCTATGTTATAAGTATAACTTACCAACTTTTAACAAATATGAGTAAGATAGAACCTCAGGTCACCTTTGTGCTTGAGTTACTACAACCATTATTTAGCATCAACCAATACCATGTGTAAAAGAAACCCTAGAACTTCATCACACCGACCTTCAAGAAAGAAAGATCATCCAAAGAGAGGTAAACATAGCATTAAGATCTCCAATAAAAAAAGAGAAATAGAAAAGATCTCATAATGAATTCATATATGTTTGTGTTTTTACAATGAGATGGAGGAACTATTTATATAAGTGTAGCCTGCCCTAAATTTAAGTTACTAGCCGACAAGATAATGTAAAAAATATAACTTTTGTCTTGCTCACCCACAACATTAGGGTTTAAACTAATCTAAAGGACATAAAAGTAGTAAATAAAGTGAAATTAGGCTACACTATGTGCTTAGTGTGCCAAAAGGAGGACGTCATGCCCCAGTTAACTCCAACAAATGTGTTCCCTAAATGTCATCCTTCATTATCCTTGTAGGCTTCTTCAATAACGAAGTACAATTTTTGGGTACACATCCCGGAGGTTGGCCAAAATAGGTCCAAGTGAGAAAATAAGGTGTGCTAAATAAATGTTGTCACCTTCTAGATGGAAACTAAATTAGTGGGGTCATGCGTCCAAGTGATTATCCCCCCATGGGAACAAACCCCGATAGGGTGAGCACCTCCTAGAGGTGGAAGTCAAGCGAACCATCGAGCACCTCCTAGAGGTGGAAGTCAAGCGAACCATCCATGACATGAATATGGGAATTTAGCACCAAATCAACGCTCTATGCTTCAACTTGGACTTTACATCAGATTATTTTTAGACGTTTTCGCTAGGGAACCTGTAGGGAACAGTGCAGATACTCTGAGGCGTAACAAAAGGAAAATACTTTCTTCCTACCTTTCTCAAATCAAAATAAAATGAAACTACCATTAAGTGCAATGCATGGGTAAAAGTAAATGCTGAAATAAAATTCTCATGCAAACTACCTACCTATTCCAAGTATGATAAAAAATAGGTCAAGTGAAATCATACCAATAGTGAAGTCACCTTACCATTCCTTTGATGCTAGGGCTTCTTCCCTTCTCTTTGGAAATAGTCCAAGACAAATCCATGTCAATGACTAACTGAGTAGATGTAATTTCCTTCATTGAAATATAGTTGCAATGATAGAAGAGATCATGGACTTGGATGCCAAGGAGAGAGGCCCTTTTCAAAAGCCCCCTCTATTCAATAATTAACAGGTCTTAGATATATGCTTCCTTAATTATGAATGTTCTTTTTAAAACCATCTTGCCACCCCATACTACTTTTCAAACTAGCAAGAAACCCTGGAATACGTTTTTGGAAAAGATATCTAAAATATGCCCTAGGAAAGGGAGCACTTTGCTTTTATGATCCTGCAGTAAAACCACCTTCTTCTTGTCCAAATTCTACATTCATCCCTGAGAAAAATGGCATGAAAAGTCTATTGAGATCCTCCCTATGAGAGGGTAAACATAGCTTCTTAACCTTTATACTATATATCCTCATATGTTACAGCTTATCATCATCAAAGGCGAGCAAGCATGATTGATTAGCATCCTGAGAAATATCATCAAAGGTTGGTTCTAAAAGGTCTTCAAAAACTGAATTTTCCTCAATGCAAAAACCATTTATGGGCTCTCCAATTTTTTTTGAATGATCAATAGTCATGTCATGCTCATCAAGAAAATGTACATCATTGCATTCGTAACAAGCATTGTAAATAGCAAAAGGATCCCCAAATCTTTCATCACTATAAACTTTGTCTTAAAAGGTAAAATAGGGAGAAAGGCTCACTGAACCTTCATTGTTAGGGGAACAAGGGGAAGCATTAACTACATCATTCTTGTTCTCAAGATCCCTTTCAATTGGAAATGGTTCTTAAAGAGATTCTCCATTTTCCTCTTGATCTTTATGCAAACCTTTTTTATGTTGTTTTTCTCCTATATAAAAACTCATCTATGATTGATCCAGTTTGATAATCGATTTTCTTTTATATGGTGGGAAAATTTCACATGCATCTTCCCTGGACCATTTGTGGCTTGAAAGATAAAGTACAACAGTCCTAACCCTCGAAGAATCATAGATGGGAGGGACACGAAATATGCAATAATCATCATATTCTTTGTCACACAAAGAAATCAAGCCAATATCTTCCAAATGGTGGAAGACATCATGAGAGTCTTAAGGAATAATCATAAGGAGAACTCACGATGGATTCTTGTTCTTCTTGTGCTCCCTCGACTTTACTTTCTTGAGCATCTTTGTATTCATTTTCAAAAGTACCATTCTATTCAAACATAAGGCTTGAGAATTCATATTTATTTAACTTAACTATTCAACAAAATATTGAATGATTAGTCTTCAACAATGGATTCTTCATGAGAGATCTCTAGGGGATAATCCTCTTCATCTTTGAGGGATGAGCTAAACATGTCTTCATCAATGAGACTAAATCTCATTAAAAACATTGGTAAATTCTTAGGTAAGTGAATTCCATTCTTAGGAAGCCCCCCATAACATTTGTCGTCGCTTTCCCTTTGAGTTCGGGCCCATAATGGAGAGAAAAAATATTATCTCAAAATCTAGTACCTTCTCAATTTGGCAACTAGGACTTGTCCTAGAGATTAACAACTATTCAGGAGAAGCACCAAATATCACCAACATGTTATCTCCCATAACTTTGGGGACGCTCCTTGGGCCATGGGAGGCTTCCCAAACTAGGTAAGGATATACTTGTCTAAGATATTTAATGGAAACAAATCTATCCCTACAAGACCTTCCCACTATTAGTAGACTAGATCCTTGTTGGGGTCAAGAAAAGATATGCAATAAATGTCAGCTAAATTAGAAGGTTTAAAAGAAACAAATCTTGTATGTTGGATAAGTTATATGGTAAATAATATTTTTACAGTAAAAGATGAACACAAATATTTAGCACTTCAAATCTCCCCAAGGTCACCCCAAATTACTTGTAAATGGTTTCAGAAATTCTTGTAGCCTTTAGGGTTTGAACTTCCTGTCATTTTGGACCTACAAAAACCTTATACTAGATATAGAATAACTTAAACAAGGACAACGTTACCCTCCCTAGGGATGATGTCACCTAAAATGAATACTTTTTTAAACTAAAAATCACTTTTTAGTTATTTTTAAGAGATAAAATAACTTTTGAAAATTATAATAGTAGTAACTAGCTTTAGAAAAATAACAAGAACAGTAACTTCCATGCCAAAAAAAGGATATTTTGTAAATTAGGGACAAGAAAGGTTCCAAATGACCAATAAGAGAGAACCTCTGAGAAGGGATGTCTCACTTACAAGACTATGTTATTTTGCATAAAAATCCTAATTTACCCTTACGTCGAATGCCCTTGATACTGCAAGACAAGAGAACTAGAAATATTACCACAAAAGAAGAAGAAAAGAGAAGAGAGTAGCCCTCCTAAGAATCCCTTCCATTATACAAGCCTTGCAAGATAGTATATAATCCTTCAAACACCAAAACTCGCCACATGAAACCCTTAAATGCTTAAGAAGAGAGGTGCACACCCCTTTTTCTCAAGTAGACTAGAAGAAAAAGAGAAATAATCATATTTGATCCCATTATATTATGTTACAAATGATGGAGGAGTTGCTTATTTATATGTTACAAGACATTCCATTTAGATAAAGACACACCCTTCCACTCCTTTAGGTGAACTTTCTAAAATGTCTTAAAATATCTTAAACTGACTTAAAATGAAATTTTTAGGGTTCGTCACCCACAATCCAAGGACTAAGCCTCATAAAACATAAAATAATGATAAAAATGGAGTGCTACAACATGATGAAATGGTCAGCCTAGAAGGAGGACATCATGACCCATCTAACCCCAACATTGTGATCATGACCTCTATTATTACATAAGTGCTAGTGACCCTTTGTGTGTAATCTTATCCAGGATGGCGAAGAGATATGATTACTGGGTTCATGATATGTAAGGAATCCTATGGCAAATGTGTCATATCGAGTAGGTTCCTCACTGTTTAGGCTTCCCAGACTCACTTGTGGTGAATCTAGACTAGCCATAGGGGGTTACCCTGGCTGAACTTTCTAAAGGATGAACTAAGGGTAAGCTCAACTCTTCCTATGTAATTGCTAGATCAATTTTAAAAGGCCACATCATACTTCTAGGAATTGAAGGAAAATTATACAAATGGGTACCCTGGGTTACTTCTATGACTTGGAAATGGTCACTAAGTTGAGATTATTAGAATTGGTTATGAGATTGTTGGGTATAGGAAAATAGACCAGCGACATAAATCACTTAGTGTCTCATAAAAATTGAAGTCAAGAAGTAAAATGCTAATGCCAAAATGTTCTAACTTCCCTCATTATGTATTATGTCTTAAAGGGATACAAAAATAGAGAGTTGGTTTCATATTAAGGACCCAACGCACAATAAAATCTTGATCCGACAAATGAAAATAGAGCATGCACAAATTGGGGCAGCAAGCAAAACAAGCATGCATAAGGAAATGAGCAACACCCACTTGGTGAAAATCGAATTGGAGACCGATGCTTACAACTAGGGAATTATGGAGTCAAATAGTGGATTCATTTAGAATTTCAATCAGCTCTTAATGCAACATGCAAGAAATCATCAAATGAAAACTACCCACAAACCCCGCATGCAACAAACAAAAATGTAAATGATTTTTTAAGTATGTGAGTGGGTGACTAGTGGATTCCTTGAAAAGGGAAGTGTTACCACCTGAGTTGCACTAAGTTGGACTTTTAATCGAGCCGCCAAAATTGAACAAAGTTGGAATTTTAACCGAGCCGCCAAACATGAACAATTACTTGTTCAATTTTCAAGTTCAGAAGTCCTTGCAGGCCTTCCTAGGCCTTTTTGTTAATTTTTCAACATGTTCATACCCCATGGGGAATTGTAATAAAATGAGTTAGCATGATGAATTTATGTAAAAGGTTTGGCTTCTTAGGACTCTTTTATTAATGCATTATTCCATGGTGTTTTTTCCTTGTTAATTATTTATTTCTTTTAAGCGATAAATAATTTTCGAGTTTTTCACCCAAACCTCCAAAGCTGGAACAATCACCTTTTTAATTAAGCCTTAGGAGGTTATTAAAACCTATGTGTCGATATATATTACCATTCCAATCATTATTTTTAGTCATTATGAACATGGCCCAAGTCCCCCATAGGTTTTTTTTAATATCTGGGAAAAATTATTTTATTTTATTTTTTCATTTTTACAGGCTAATTTTTAATAAGTTAATTGTAAAAAGTGCAAAAATCCATAAAAGTGTGGCTGGGAGATTATTTCTTCCATGGGGGTGCTTGTTTTCTAACTCAGAGCACCCACGTAACCCCTACACCCACTTTCCTAAGTTTTCGTTTAATTATTTAACCCCAAACTTGATAATTACTTGAAAACCCAAAAAGACCCAAAAAATGAAATATTAAAGAATTCGGCGATTAAAAAAATAAAAGATAGTTGCCAAAAAAGAGTTGTGTTACTTGGAAAATCATTTTGGCAAGTACCCGGGCAATGGAGACAAGTCAGATGTTGCCAATTTAGAGATTTTTTCGAGTTTGGAACTTTCCTCTCCAAATGGGGGCGCAAATCCTAAGAGAGATGGAAGTTTGGGTGATGTGGATTCCAAAGTTTTGGAATTTGCTTCTCCTTTTTCCTTCATCCAACTCATTCTAACCTTTCTTCAACCCACAACCAACTCACTTTGAGCTAGCACATCTTTGAGGAGTTGCATTCCCCTCTCTTTGCCAGATTTCTATTTAAACAAACAACGTCTCTTCATTCTTCATGGATGATTTGGGAATTGAACCTCTGCTTTTGTATTTTGTAATTTGTTATCATTGTGGAATAGAGTGAAGGCTTTGGAGGCATACCTGTGTAGGGTATCAATGTGTGGATGATCTATTCTTTTATGTGAGGTATACTTGTATCAATTTCATGCTTGTTTTGTATATTGTTAAAACTATGCTTGATAGGATAAAGAACTAATAAAAGTTTGTTTACTTCCTTAGTTATTTGTCTTCTTATATGCAAAGATCAAGAAATTATACGTTTCACTTGTTTGTATGCATATTTTTCTAATCCTTTGTGCAATAAAATATAGGTTATTAACAAATCTTTCAGGGTTTAGTTCAAGCTGTGCAGGTAGCTCTTTCAAAGAGGTGGTGGATATTGTTTGACTCTCCCACATATTTGTGTCATCATTGGAAGATCTATATCTCTCTTCCTTCCATTGGAAAACTCCATTGTCCAAGCTTCCAAGCTTTGGGGGCACTCTTTCTCTTTTCTGTCTGTCATCTAAAGTTTTAAATTTTCATTTACTAGTTCTTATTGCATATGTGAATCTAATTAATATATTGGAAAATATCTCATCAATATGATTTATATTTGCACATTTAAAGTCCAGATCTGATTTTAAAAAGTAATATTTCATTGATCTAGACTTGCTTAAAGTACTTGTTAAAATTGGCAAAATTTATCTTTTTGAAGTACTAATATTTTATGCTAAAATTTTGTATCTTTATTTGATTGATTCATTATTTTTTAGCATAACATTACTTGCTGTTTTGTAGCAGAAGACAATAAAAGAGAGAGGGACTCTGGCTAAATTTCGAAGAAACAAGCCATCCAGAGATCCCTCTTTTCAGAGTTCTCTCTTTGGCCATTTTTCGAAGGCCCAATATTGTAAAACTTGTGTTTCCTATCCTACAAAGGAACACAAGTAAGTTGTTATTCTAAATCATTGTAAAAGAGAGAGGCAAGTGGGCATCCAAGTGCCCACACCCCATCCTCCCAGGGGGGATTCTCACTGTTTCGTTTTTTCTTCTTCTTTTTTTTAGTGTTTCTTTAATTTTTCGAGTTTATTTTAAGTTCCTAAAGTAAAGTTAACCAATCCGGCTGTGCTCTCGGTAACGAGAGTATTGACATCAATATTTAAAAAAATCACACTTAGTTTAAAAAAAATTAAAATATCCAAGACTTCAAAGCCTCGTATGCTCTTGTGACCACTACAGACCTTTGGCTGGATCGATGGGATAATCAGAAAGGGATTGAAGTGACTAGTAGTTACTATAACACATCAATTAATACCTACAAATGAAAATCTGACACTTATACGATTCTATCAAGTTGTGGGGAAATTTTGTAAGTGAAGCAGGAACCACTAGAAAGTGACCACAGGATACCGTTAGGCTACACCCTCCTTTGGTGTAGTGTTGAACATTGTCCTACAACTCCATCTAGCCCACATGTCACTGTAAGAGCCACTTCTTGGTAAATCCGGACACATTCCTTGTACCTCCTGGTATATCTGGAATATCATCTTCCCGTAATAATAAAGATCATTACCACATTCATAATAAAATTTACCAAGAATTGACTCACTCCCTAATTACTCATTTAATAATCTTAAAACTGACCAACTGAGACAACTACAATACTTCACGAGACTTCACTAGCAACCCCCTTTACACAAGCACTCCATTAGCACTGGTCTATGTGGCAATTTTATTTCTTTTTATGCTTAAGTTAATTTATGTAATGTGTGGAATGTTATTTGATGTGCTAGTTATTTATATCATTTGCAGTTCATCTTAGTTGTGATATTGTATTTCATCTCATCTCCTAGACTAATTTTTTTATTTCATAGATTAAACACCATAGTTTATTTTACAAGGGACCACCCACCTTGGCTTCACTATGAGAGAGCCTAGATGGAGGAGTCAAGATCAAGTGACATCACTTGACTCTTGCTTTCCCTGAAGGTCGCATCGAGTGGCTTGAAGATTTCTGCCACGTGACCCGAGGTGCGAATTAGATGAAAACAAGAATTTACAAGTATAATGATAGACACTGTTACTTGGATCTAGTGTTTGATGGTGAATTCATCTACCCTCTCCTTGCAATAGCTACCAATCTTTAATTCAAACAATTGGGCATGTTAGAAATCCAAGAGCTTGAACCTGCAGATGACTAGAAACGTGTTAGCAAGATAAATCTCTATGCTAAATAAAAATAATGATTTGCAAAAAGAACTTGTTGTCACCTACATAGTAGATGGGCTACCATTGTTCTTGAGTAGTCTTGAGCACATTCTTGAGACAATCATTTGCTTTGGTATCAACAAATGATGAGCTTCTAGTCAAGGATTACTCTTATTTTTTGGATCCAGAGCATTTATATGATTAGTTTCATGCCATGACTGAGCCTCATGACCCTATATTTGATGACTGAGCTAGCAATTTTGCATATTTCAGAACAAAGATATTGACAGTTCCCATGATGTATAGCAGCAATGTTCAGTGCATTCATATTGTTCAGATTAGATGTAGGTATATGACCTAGGTGATATATGAATATGTACTTATGGATCTAGTTGTGTTATGTTGTCTTTTTTAGTAGCTAGACTAGGTTGATAGTGGTTGTATTTTGGTGATATCTTATTGTTTTTCATTGAAGTCTAAAGCAGAAGTGATCTAGTTGTTATGTACAAGAGATTATTTTTGTATGGATTTGGTCATTTCCCTTTTAGGGACACAACTTGCCAGCTTTGGTACCATTTTCATGGTTTCGATCTAGTCGTTTCCTTCCATATTTTGTTTAGCTCTGACTTGTATATTGACGGGTAACATCTAGGATTTCCCCTACCTTCACCTCTATGTTGGAGTAGGTCTCCATATTTAAAATGTGTCATGGTGTTCGTTTGTGTGATTCTCATCACATGGATTGTCTTCCTCTAGGTCTTGAAGACAAGAATTCTTAATCAAAAGTGTCTTTAGGCACTAAGACATCGGAACTTAAATGATATATCTAAATGGATGCCTAGTCAGCAAAGTAACAATGTTTTTAAACACTACTGCAATTAAATTAAATAATATTCAAGTAACTTTTCAGTTGTTGGAGATGCACAATCATCCTTTGTATGGTGTAAGTTCATTTTCCCCCAAAGGGAAATAGGGTGGTCACTCATTCACACCTATGGACGGTGGCAGGATATGGAGGTCATATCGAGTCACTGTTTAAGGCACGCAAGGCTAGTAAGGGTACCTGTTTTCTTATGAGGACTAGTGAAAGTTGATTCAAATGTTAAAGTGAAAGTAAATGTTTTTAAAAATAGTCAATGGCCAAAGGATGAGAACCCATTCATTGTATAATGCACAGCTTATTTGCCCCTACAAGGCAACATGGTGAGGCTAACTTGTCAGGGTTATACCTTGGAAATTTTTTGGAGGCCAGAAGGCTTTCTAGGGCATATTCCTTTTGAGGTTGACAAATACCTTGTGCTAAGCAAATAAATGTTTTAAAAGATTACTTGTCTAGAGATTAGTTGAGCATTCTCACTATTTCATCGATCTATGAGACACCTCCATTCCCTATTGTTTACTTATTCCAACTTATGTGTGGTATAGATCCCCTTTTCCTTCATCCTAGATGCTTACAGTGTCGAATTTAAAGTCATTACCTTGTCCTTACCTTGTTTCATTCATCTTCACCCTTGACTAGCAAAATTGTCAAATTTGTAAATGAGTATACACTTGCGGTTCTTGTTTATAGCGACTAATTATTTTGACTTGGATTTATTATATATATGTATTTTTGCTTATAATTTCCAATAGAAGACACTTGTACTTTAGTATTACTACTAAAATAGATAATTGAACATGCTAAATCCATCTTGTACTTTGCACCATCATAGATTCTCATTTGGGTCATCTTTTTTATCATTTTGACTTGGTCAACCCAGTTTGACCAAGTCAATAGCAGGATCCAGGATGAGTTTTGTCCTTTGGTGAAGTATGATGATTATTTATGGTCTCTCAGTGTACATTAGACATATTCATGCTTCAGATGATGATTTATCATGGTGGATTGTGTTATTTTTATGCTTATCAACATTCATAGGCTTTATTATTATTATTTTTCTAGCAAGGATGGGGCCTCTGATTTATATTTTTGATGGAATATGGCATATGAGTACTCATTCCTTGTGGGTTTTGACACTTTGAGTCCATTGGTGCACTTTTGTTTTTAGTTTTAGGAACTTCTACTTGATTTATGGATTAGTTTATCAGTTTGCACTAGTTTTGCCTCAGTAAATTAAATTAAAATGTTCTATAGTGGATATTTGTTCCTCCTAGGGCGCTGCAGGGGCATATAACATGTAGTCAGACAATATTATCATATTTCTATGGTGTAGGTTCCATTTTTGCATTCAGTTGATTCCTAGGTGCAAATAGTAGTGAGATATGAGCATTTTTATTTTGTCCAAGTTGGAGCGATATGTTGTCATATACACAGTACTTGAGCTACCATTCATCCTGAGCAATCTTAAGCACATTCTTGAAATAGATGTTTACTTTGAGATCAGTAGATGACGAGACTCTAGTTGATGATTACTCTTATTCAGTGGATCTAGAGCATTTAGATAATTAGTTTCATGCCTTGACTAAGCCTCATGACCCCAGATATGATGACCGAGTTACCCATTTTGCATATTTAAGAGAAAAGATAGTTACAATGCCCATGATGGATAGCAGTGTTCAATGCCTTTATATTGTTCAGATTAGATCTGGGTATATGCCTTCAGATTGCTCTGTTGTCTATTTTAGTAGTTGGAACAGGTTGATTGTCATTGTATGTTGGGGATATCTTATTGGTTTTCATTGAATTCTAAATCGTAAGTGATTTAGTTGTTATGTTCAAAAGATTCTTTTGTATACTCATTGGTCATTTTTGTTAGCACCCAGTAATTTTCCTATGGTTGTGGTAGGAAGTCATAGGGGAAACCATTTCAAACCAATCTATAGACTGTATTTTAGCCAATACAGCCAGAGAGGGATCTATCCTGTCACAGGGTCTTTCACATATGCATATGGATTTAAACAAGCATGCAGAAGGATAGATTTCTAATATAAACTGGGTGTTGGTAGATTTAAAGATGGTAAAACAGAAAGACAGGAAAAATCATTGGGAAATGGAATCGAAACCTGAGTCAATCAAGGGTATTATAGTGAAAATGAGAGGGGAATTTCCTTTGTACTCTAAGGCAAAGTAAGTGTCACAAATAGTCAAATATATTGATAGAGTGATAGGGGAAAAGAGGAAGAATCTTAGCGAAGCAAGAGGCACCTATTTGTGGGTGAATCTCTCGCACCACCTTTAGCAGCAACAACAATATGGATAATAACTGATCTATAGCACTTAACTGAGAGCAAATTCTATAACAGTCATCATAAACACATCACAAATGCAATGTCTGATACGAGGAGTGCTTCATGAAACAAATTCCTCATATGCAACTAGAGCACATTCCCCGAAATAACACAGAAATGAACATGATAAAACAGGAAAAACATATTGAATGTAGAACACTGTGATGAATCTCAGAAACGGAGGAGAATGTTTCTCATTAACACTTCCAAGAAACTTACAGGGACACAAAAACTAAGAGCATAATGCTTTCTGAATGAAAGTTCCAACCCTTTCCTCACCAATTGAGGTCATATTTATAGTGATATGGCTCTCAAGACCAACCTCGAAACCGAGCCCAATACTGTTACAAAATTTTGGAGTCAAATTTCGAATCATCATTCAAATCCTAACAAATTTTTTGAGGTGGCAGTTTCACCACGATTTATACCTAAAAGAGGTAATATGATGCAATGGACACATTGGATCCAACATGGAAATACAACATCTGAGAGGCACTCTCGCTTGCTCTAATAGTGATGCTCCAGAACATATCGTAATGGTTTTAGTCCCTTAGGCACGATTTATGTCATCGAATTTTTCCCATGCTTTAGCTTTGCTTTGCACCTGCACTGATCCTTCCCTCTTTGCACTTGTTTTCCCTGTGAAATCAATCACATCCATATATTTCCTCTACGAGGTATCTTAGCCGTCCCTTTATATGGTCCCTTACATAATTTCACAATCACTTGCCTTTTTAACCTCCTTGTACCTATCCATCAAGAAATCGACCAGAACCATCGATCAGATCTCCTCCATATCTACACCATCCAAAAGGTGATGTACTAACGGATTTCGAAACAGATCCTCTCACTAAACCCTGCGAGCTTTCGGACCACGAAATAAATCTGAGCCGCTGACTTGATCCCTACCATATCTTAGCCGTTCAAATGTGTGGATCCTACAGACCTTTCATAGCGTCCCACCATGTTAATCTCTGCACAACTTCAGGCGATGAAAACACATCTCGTTCGTGGATATGGCCCCCTCGAGATCGTGTCCATTCAATCATGAGGAACCTACAATATTTTGCGGCCCCAACTTGGCTTACCCATCGTGGAAGTTTCCACTGTGAAATTATTTTTAGCCATAGATTTATGACACCCTTAGATTGTGGCCATTGGAACCTAGATGGTGTAACCCAATTCGCGATCCTTCACCATGTTATCTATCCATGCAACTCTACCCCATGAAATACTTAGCAATCGTGGATTGTCACCGTTGAGTAATCTGTGACTTTCATTTTGACCACTGCGTAACCTGTAGAACCTCATGATGTCCTTCATGGTCCAATGATAAGGGATTTTTCAGACCTTGTTCCTCCTTTCATATTGGCCTATTCCCTTGTTAGTTGTTCAACTCAATATGGCATTAATCCCACCTATGAAGCTCTTCAAAATTTAGCACTAGTACGAACTAGGTGCTAACAATGTTGTTGGCACAAACTCACATTGACCCAGGTTCATACTGGTGGGTACCATCAAACACCACAATACCAACCCAAAATGAGTTGAAGACTTCAAGTAACACTTGTGACACAAGTGAAGTCTCACTCGAAGTACCTATGGGAGATGTAAGAACCATGCTTCCGCAAAAGTGATGGGGATTTATACTTCCATATACTACAACAAGAAACCCATCTATAGATTATACAGTGCGACAAACATGCATACTGTTAGTACGAACCAGTTTCATTATTATCGTATATTCAAGCATCAACATACATTATCATCCATTAAGCACTGATCATTCATAATGTAGAAAGTAACATAACACACCATACACAAATAACACCATGATATAACATGGAATCCCAAATGGGAGAAAACAACAAAAGTGCTCGTTTATTCATAAGATTCGAAAACTCAAACATTTCTTGTTTGTGCACTCAGATTACAAACATTATCTTCATAAACCTCTTACATAGATCTATGCACACAACTTGTATATCGACTCATATTCTGTGACTCAGCTCCGTCTTTGAACCAAAACAACATTACATCATTCAACTGACTTACTTGATTTCGACTACTTACTTTTGACTCAAAATTTTACATGTCTTGCACTAATTTCTAAATGACCAACCAATTACATATTAATAGGCTCTAATGGCCTGATTTACATCCCATCCTACTGTTTGACCCATTACATAAGTGGAAAAAATTCCTAACTAACTAACCAACCTTTCGGTTGGACTTTTTCAAAACTAGTACTTTTTCTCAACTTCTTTCGCAATTGTCAGACTTGTACCCTTTTGTCACAATCCTTCAACTGAGCTTTGAAAAAATAGGTGCTAAAGTACTGTGACCAAAACCCTGGGCCAACAGGCCCCCAACACTCACTTGTGGCTCGTCTTGAGCCATGTTACACTGATAAGGCCGGTGTGTTTAGCTTCTGTTGAAAGTCCCGAAAGACTTTCTTCTCCTCTTTGATCCGCAACTGGATTGCTTCCCTTGACTTTGAAATTTATTCAATGAATTCAATAGAAAGTCGTGTTGAAGTCTTTTCTTGTGTAGATGCCACTACTTGGAGTACTTCCTCCTAAATAGGTCCAATTGTTGCAATAGCCTCCTTTGCATCTACACTCCTAGCAACTAATAGGGTCTACCCCCTGACTTCGATAGGAGTTGGCCTAAACAGAGAAGTCAAGAAAAATGTGATAGCCTTGAATGAAGACTTGCCCCCAAGGACACACCAAGTGGCTTTAATATTTCTGCCACATCTCCCCCCCTAGGTGTGTGAAAGGTGACAACATTTTCTGGCAACATTTTCAGGGATAAATCTTTTTATTCCCGTAGTACAACTTTTTTTTTTGCTTTGTTTGATGAATGTTTAGATTAGATCTTTAATTTTCATCTGGAAACTCCACTGAACTTTTTCAGTTTATTATTTTTTATATAGAAAAGCAAAAAATATTTTTGTTAGAGTTCTTGAATGTATATTTTTGTTCTCACAGGGTGACTTCATTGAAGGGATAAAGCCTTGTATCTCATAAAATTTGTTGAAATTGATTGTGTGTAGACGAGCTCAAACAAAAGTAAAATTAGTTGACATCTTCACCTATTCAACACAAGATACATTTTATGGTTATTCCTGATATATGCTTCAGTTAGATGAATATGGATGATGAAGAAGGTGGTGCTCAAATTTCCAAATTACTTCTTCCCATCGACTTCTCAATCATACCAGGTTTCCCAACACTCATTATGGTGCCAATTTATCAAGTTACGTTCCAATCATTCATGGTCATGAAAATGATGATTCAGCTAGATTACACATCATGGCTTTTCTTAAAGTTTTGGCTAACTTAGACACTGTTCATGAGGATATTATGATACTGATGTTTGCAAGTTCTCTAGATGGGGATGCTTATTATTGGTTTATTGAGGACATTCGTGATATATGTATTACCTCCCTCTCAAGCTTCTTTAGAAATTTTCTAATACAGTGTTATTTTGATGGGACAAATATGGAAAAATTCGTAAGAAACGCCTTTGCTTACTTCCTTCCTGATGAAAAGCTTTATCTTGAAGCCTCCAAGCAGCATGAACATTTGATGAGGAATGAAGAACCCACATTTTTCACCCTTGAGCAACTCTTCCTGAAAGAAGAGCCCCTCCACGAGGATCCCATTGAAGAAACATGTGAAGAGCCCTTAATTGAAGATATCACCAAAGACCCTCATGTTTTCATGGAAGTTTCAGATTGTCCTCAATATTATTTTAGTGAAGAAGATGATCACATTGGTACAACAGATCTAGCTCAAGAAGAAACCTTTTTATAAGCATATAGTGAAACTTATGATGAAATCTGTAATGAACATAATGATGATAGTTTGAAAGGTTTACTACCTTATGACCTTTTTTCTGAAGAAAATATTGGAGATCTATTGCTAAGGATGTGATTTAATTGATGAAAACTCCCCATTCATTTACAAAGATGGGCATGATGACTATTGGATGGATTTAGAAAGACCCATATTTGATATTTCCAGAGAGGGGAGCGTGGATCTTGAGACATGGGAAAATCCTAGTATGGAAGAGGAGCATTCAAACCTATATGATCATTCAATCATGTAGAGCCACACAAAAGTATCAGTAACGAAGAGATGGAAAAGCAGTATAGGAAAGAGTCAGTTATGATGCAACTAACAAAAGATTATTCTCATCCATCATCTTCACATGTAGAGTTTCCTTATGACTTGGAGCAGCTTTGGGCTTATACAATGAGTTATCATTCAATAAGCCTTGATGATCAGTATGATGGTGTGGTCATTCTGCCTCATCATGCCGATTTGTATATCAGCCCTATCCAGTCATGGATAGAAGCAGCCTACGTGAGCACATACAAGTTTGGGAAGAAGTTTAAAGACATTATTCATGCGTATGATTTCCCATCCAACCCTCCTATCCTGGATCATCATGCAAGCTTCCATTTTCTAAATAACGTATCCTTGCGTTGGCTGGTAAACAAAGGCAAGTCAATTTTTTTTTATGTTATTAATATGCTTAGGTGGTTACATTGGATTTTTGAGTACACCTAACCTTTTTATATCATGTTTAGAGTAGAAAAATAAGCTCCTTAAAGCGAGCATTTACTTTTTTCATTTCTGTTATGTACTTAGGCATAATAAAACTTTTTTCTCATTAGTTAGCTACATTTAGTTTGTTTGAAAAAAGCATCTTATTGGTTCATTTGGATTTTATATAAAACTAGTGCTACTAAGGTTTTCTTATCAAGTTGAGACGTTTTTACAGGTTATATAAACCAAAGATTCTGGTGTTCTCATATCCTCTCCTTTCCCTATGACCAAATCGAGAACACGTCCCACAGTTGGAGCCAGATGTTACCACCTAAGTTCTACTTGGTGTATTTTTGAAGCGAGCCAACAAAGTCGAACAAGTATACTTGTTCATTCTTTAGGTTTCAGAAGTACGCCAGGCTTTTTCTTGGAGTTTGTTCGAAAACTTTTGTAACACATGTTCATACCACCTTGGGGAAATTGTAAAGAATGTGCTAGCATGGTAAATTTTTATAGAAGTCTTGGCTTCCCAGACTTAAGCATCAAGTCGACTATCCCATAGTGTTTTTTCCCTTGGTTATTATTGGTTGTTGAACAAAGAACTAATAATTTCTGAGTTTTTCACTCACATCTCCAAAGTTGGGGTAGTCGTCTTGGTGGTTAGGCCTTAATAGGTTATTAGAGCCTTCCCATCTTTGTTTTTCAACATGCTGGGCATTCAAATTGAGTTGTATGGACATGTGGTTGGTGCCCCTAGAGTTTTGTCTGATTCTGAGAAAATAAAATTTTCCCACAAACTTAGGTCCTTTTTAATGGTTTGATTAAAAAATTTCAAAGTGTAATAAAAATAAGGTCCGGAGTCTATTGTTTTCGTTGGGATGCTTGTTTGCACACCCAGAGCATCCTCCTTACCACAAAGGCCACTTTTCAAAACATTTGGGTGGCTGGAACACCTCGTGGAGCATTATTCAGATAACATAGCATCATTTTGGTGTTTTAAGGTTAAAAGTGCATCAAAATAGCACCAAAATCAATTTTGAAAAGTCAAACATCAAAGTCAAAATGATTACTTGAAGGTGATATGTTGGCATGGCATGGGTCCCCCATAAGTATGCGACCCTCTCCATGTGAAAATGTTGAGCTTCTGTTTAAAATTAAAGGAGGTAGTGAATGGTATATTAAAGGTGGCGTCAACCATAGGTATGGGAGCCAATTGGAAGGTTGCGTTAGGAGAAGGGGTGGACTCCTTTCAACTTGAATTTTGAACATTAAAATTTGTTTTTTTTATGAAATAGATCATATTGGATGGATTTAGAAAGACCCATATTTGAAGTGGTTGGTGTTTGTTGGTGCATGTGGAGTGGTTGGTGGTTGATTGGTGTATGATAATTGGTGGGAGAAGTTAGGTGGGAGAAAGGTGGCATTGCCTCTTTAGATTGACTCAGATTAACTAAGATTCACTCAGATAAACTCCCACTCTATCTTTAGGGTTGCTGATGCCCCCCAGGGGCCTGCTCTGGCTATAAATAAAGCCTCTGCCACTCTCACAAACTAGTTGGGTCTTTATAAGAGAGCACAAGCTATTGTATTTGTCATACTTTTTCTATTTTGCTGACAATAAAAAAAGAAGCTTTAGAGGCTAATGGTGGTGTGCTACTTTGTGTGATTTAAAATTGTCATGTTTTATTGAGGTAAAACTGTGTATTTGTCCAATTTTCTTGCATTATTCTTGATATAGATATTTCCTATGAGGATTTATCTGAATCAATAGGTATATAAATTGAAAGTAAGTTTACTTTAGTTTCCATGTTATCATGTATGATTAGAGACAAATATTGCATGTTAATAAGTTTATTTACATGTGCTATTAACTTCTTTTTGTATATGTTTAAAGATCTAATGGATATTGCAAGTGTTTGGTTCATGATTCCTAGCATTTAAGAGGTGTGGATCTAGTTTGAATCCACCCCACTTCAAACAAATATGAAAGACATAGCCCCTCGACATTTCAATACAAAGTTTCCAAGCAAATCCTCGGCTACAACAGTCTTTTTTCTCTCCTTTCGTATCTTGTTTACTTAGATCTATGCATAAAAATAAAAATATTTGCTTAGATCTAGTTTTTCAAGATTTAATAGCTCATATCGAGCAAGTACTTAAATTTTCATCTCATTCAAACTAGATCTGGCATAAGAAATTTTATTTTTTGCAGAGGCATTGTAGGAAAAATCTCTAGCTTGCATAAAATAGTTTTTTTTAAATTATAATGATATATCTTGCAATAAAGTGCTAAATATTATTGGTTTCCCAAAAATCCAGCCAAGATCCCAAGGAAAGCTCACTTTCCTTGGTTAATTTTCGCATCTTTTTTCTAGTTTAACTTAGAAATGTTTTAAAAGTTTTTGTGTGTTGTCCAAAGACACTTCCAAAATTTTTTTGGGCACTTTTTACCAACATTTGCTTGTTGGTTTTTAGTATTCGTATTAAAAATGAGAAGGAAACTCTGCTCGAAAAAAGACTTTTTGGCTATTCAGAGCTTACTAGGGGTTCCCCCTACTTCTGGGTTTTCGTTTCTTGCTTTTTGTAATCCTTTGAATCCCATATAACAAGGACCAAAGAGCACTTCTTCTAATAATATAACCGCGATAAATAAAAGTTATCTCGAGTGGGCTCTTTCGAGCTCACTCCGCATCCCCCTAGGGGGGATCCGTGTCTTTGTTTTCTTTCGTATTTTGCATTTTTCTACTTTTCTTTAATTAATTTATTTTTTACAGGATAGTATACTTTGATAAATGTTATATCATTCCTTCTCTTATTAAATCAAACTAATACTAATACTTACCCCACGACTTCCCAAGTTATTCGAAAGGGGAAAGAGATGTATGGTAGGATTAATTAGCTAACTTGTCTTTCTTTCTTTCTTTTCAATTAATTTCACTTTAACATGCTAAAAATTACCCCTGCTTGCTTTCTCGAGTGAGGTTCACTTGAACCGAAAGAGACTCTTAGATTTCACATTTTCCTTTTTTAACAAACCAAAAAAGTCATAAGATCCTTTAAAAAGTACTTGGCATACATTGTGTATGCTTTGGATCGTTGTGGTTCGACCGAACAGTTGCTTGCATCAAAAGAAACATGGGTGACTTGCTTAATTAGTTTTCACTTTTCAATTAACCTCCTAGGAGAAAATCCTATGCCTTGATTTGATCCATTGCAGTGGAAAAATCAATGAAAGAAACGGAAAAAACTGAGTAGTGACCTCGAGACACCGTTACGCTACATCCTTGTTGGTATAGTGTTGAATATGTCTCAGATACTCCATCCAGCCCACATATTCCTTGCGGGGGTCGCATCGGATAAGGTTTTTGGACATACTCCTTGTACCTTTGGGTATCTTTGGAGCTCCCTTCCTCGTAAGTTAATTCACTCATCTCCATATTAATATAAAATTGACCAAAAGCACTCACAACACATTTTCTTTCAGCAATACAACATCACTCTTTTATATTTGGATTCCATTGGCACTAGTTTTACATTATAAAATCACGTGTTTCTGTGTGCTTGACATATCATGTGTTAATATATATGTTGTGTTTGAAATATTTATGTTGTACTATCTTGTGCAATTGCTTATTTTTTTATCAAAACTCCTAAAACAACTAAATCATCATCACACTAAGACTTAACTGCCTTAGCAACTAATAGGGTCTATCCCCCCTGGCTTCGTTAGGAGTTGGCTTAAATGGAGGAGTCAAGAACAAGGAGACATTCTTGACTTGAGACTTTCCCCTAAGGAAACATCGAGTGGCTTGAATATTTCTGCCATATCCTCCCCCCAGGTGTGTGAAAGGCAACGACAATCTTGACTATCTCGATAGGGTTTTAGTTGACTTCCATTCAGTAAGCTATCAATAAGGTTGCTATTTAGTTTCTGGAACTGAACTTCTCCTCCCTCAACAATAAGATTTATCACATACAGATGCACCCAAAGAGTTCGAAGATTACCAAGGTGTTTTAAGAACTTACTATCGTATAGGAGGACTAAATCCCCTTGTTTGAAATGCTTTTGGGCAATGTGTCGATCATGCCAGCCTTTCTGTCGATCCTTTTCCACTTGTTGGTGAAATCCTACGACAAACCAATATTATTCTAGCTATAATAGCTACAACAACTTTTCCTCAATTGCAACAATATCAACCATACATGGTGTAAGAATCTATCTTTAGGCTGGGTACAAGAAACTCCATTAGCATGACCGCCTCCTTCTTCCCATGGACCAACTTAATAGGTGTGTTCCCTCTTAACATTTTACATGTAGTATGGTAGGCCCATAAAATTGCTAGAATCTACATATCACAATCATGATGGTTTATATTACATAGCTTAGTTAGTCCATTCTCCGAAATTTTATTAAAGGCGTCAACCACACCATTTGCTTGAGGGTGATAAGGCATTGTCTTTCTATGTTGAATCCAGAATTCTGTAGTGAGTGCTTCAATCGTCTTATTAACAAAATGTGTATCTTGATTGCTTACCATAACCTTGGGGCATCCAAACCTTATGACAATGTTGTCGATCAGGAACCTCACTGCAGTCGCAGCAGTGAAATATTTGATAGTAGTGTTATCACTATTTCTGTATGGAAAAGCAGTTTGATTTGCGGAATCATTTGAAAGGTTTATTGGATCCCAATGGAAACTATAATGATAGCAGTGAAATATTTGATAGTAGTGTTATCACTATTTCTGTATGGAAAAGCAGTTTGATTTGCGGAATCATTTGAAAGGTTTATTGGATCCCAATGGAAACTATAATGATACCCTTGGATAGGTCGTTTTAGTTTTCTATGGTCATGTATTCTTAGTCAGTGCATGCCAAAGCCACCTTGCTCCCTACTCTAGGTTGAACATCATCCAAAACATGATTACGTGTTTCCTCTAACTGTTTTAAAGCATAGCACTTCTAATGATAATTCCAATGGTGAGATCAAACAAGTTTAGGACAGATGGATTTGAAAATTTTATAACCTATCTCTACTTCTTCAAAGATCAAGGTTGTGATGGAAACTTTTCAAGCACTCCTTAAGATACGTACAAGTATCTCAAGCGACAATCATGTGAGTAATATCAGTAAGGATCCAAGTTTCCAGGCATTGAGGCAGAGGATATGGTGTAGGAGAACACAACTGAAATTCTTGACAGTGATAAAAGAAATCAGTGTGTAGAAGCACATAATAGAGGCATTGGAAGATGAAAATGCTGACAACCATTTGCATTAGCCGCTTAGGAGTATGTTTGTCGTAGCTCAGATCTGACATCATTTGCAGCTAATTGATACAGAGATTAGTCTATTAAATCTTGGGATTGAAAAAATTGACCTATCACAGAGCCATTTGTGTTTTTCATTGGCATCTGAAAACATCAACCTTAATAGTCGATTGCATCGGTGGTCAATTCCAAGTCTAGTTGGCAGCTTGCATTCCCACCCATCAACAATTGCCACTTTGTTGCACTTCTTCATGAGGAATTTGGATCTGTAGCAACCAATTACAAAGTGAAACTCCACGAACTTGTTGATTGATATTCAATTTGGGTAGATTCACGAACACGTGGAGCTTTGGATCATTTGTTACGAGTAGCTGGTGATATATTTTTTTGTAGCTTGGAGTTTTTGAAACAAATAAAGTGTTCACCTACCATATCCCACGCATTTGTTGGATTGTCCATATATTTTCCTTTGGCAGCCGATTACTTAGAGAAATCGTATTCTTATATTCAAATTGAAGGAGATTTGGTTCTCTTTTATTCCATAATCGGGGCAATAAAGCAATGGATCTTTGAATGTGTGGTGTGTCCCTTGCAACTTGGCATGATAGAGGCTAGCGTAGAGCTTGAATTCTTTGTCATGTGTTCCATTGGCAGCCGATTACATGGACAGATCCACGACTTGTGAAATTTGTCAACCTAAAGCGTCAAATCAAACTTTGATTAGATTTCTCCATTTGTCTACTGCAGGCAGCCGCTCGGGTTTAAGCACAACAATTTCGTGGAGTTGTTTTTTAGCAGTCCACGAGTCGATGGTGTAATTTGCTTGATACACGTACCGCTTTCTACCTGGAAGTTATGTGTTCGAAGTTATGTCTTATGGGTATTCGACTATTGTTGTGGACATATGTTCTTTCATAAGAACCCAATGCACATTTTTGAATAATAGTTACTTTTTATAAAGTGAAGCTTTTAGGTAGTCGATTAGAGAAAAAAGTGGATCTATGATCCTAAATTTTCTATACTATTTTATTGGTTTATTTTTTTCTCTTATGGTTTGAAAGTATTTTTGGCCTATAAAAGAAGCAACCCTTCTTTATTGTAGGGCTGGAAAATTTGGATGAATCTTTTCCGAGAGGTTAATAGAAAAAAATCAAATGGTGTTATTATGGATATGACTGAGCACTCCCTTGAATGTGTGGTGTAAACTTGTTGAGCTTCAATGGCTGTGAATGTTTTCAGAACTTAGTTTCTTTATTTCTATGTTTGCACTAGAGACCATAGAAAGATGCTAGCACCTCACTGGAAGGTGAAAATTCTTAGCATTTGTTAGTCTTTTCCCTTTGTGAGCATGCTCGTACGTGAATCGGTTTTTACATTTAATCTAGGTTGATTGTGTAATATTGATCTTTTGCGTGCATAGCGTATCTCTTGCAATTAGGAGGAGGAACTATATCTTGTCGCTGTAACTCGACTAAGCGGGTTTCCTCAATCATGTGATCTCTCCCCCTTAGTCACATATGACACAAGTCCCTCGTGAGATCTCTTTTTGATTCCATTCTTCCCCTTTGATGTACTGGAATTGGTATTTTCCCAAGGATTGATCTTTCCCTCCTTCCCATAACTTATCAAACTACCCTTATCCTACAACTATTTGTTTAAGGAAGCCTCTTCAATTGACCTTGAACTCCATTGCACTCTTCCTTAGTGATCCTAACCTTAGGGAAGACCCCCTTGAGTTGGAGAAGAGCCAACTTGAAGCGAGGAAGAGTGGAGTGTGATGACAATGGCTTCTCTTTTCGTAGTTTCCATTGCATTGGTGTGCTTACTTTTTGGATTTAACACATGCATGTCGGTCTCATGCAACAACAAGGAGTAACCTCAACCTAGCATGTTAGATAATTTGTTGTAGTGATGATATAGTGTGACCTAGTCTGCTTACCATGTGGGTTGATAGGTCCCACAAAATATACAACCCATTTATCAAATGCTTGCAAAGGGAGTTGTAGCATCAATGGCATATCATCTCATCACGAAGATTTCCCTATTGCAACTCTTACAATATTCAGTTGAATCTGCATTAACGTCGACCGCCATAAACCAACTTATAGAATCTTCTGGGCAGTCCCTTTTCCTCTATAATGACCACCGAGGATACCATCATGAGCTTCGGTGAGAATAAATGGTTGTTGATGTTTGAGAACACATTTCTGAAGTATTTCATCAGGACCCATTTTATATAATTCCACCGTAATAAGCTGGAAATATGCAGCCTTGACAACCAATTGTTTCTTTTGTTCTTTAAAGTATCCTTCTGCTTGCATTTTTGTAGGCAAAAAGCTGACGATGTCTTTATAATATTCTTTTGTACCCTTGACAACAAAATGTTGTGCATCAGGCAGATTATTATCCAAATTACTTGGTTCCTATCCTATTTCTATTCATAATAGATGGCCAGGGCCAACATTAAGCTTTCCAAGATTAACAATGATCTCGAAGTTGAACTCCTGGAAAAGAAGAATCCATAAACACAACTTCCCCCCAACGCTGGCTTATTGACGAGGTATCGAAGTGCAGAGTGGTCGGTAAACATCTTGAAGTGACTGACTAACAAGTAGTGATGAAATTTATACAAAGTGTAGACCACAGAGAGACCCTCCTTTTTAGTGATTGTATAATTATTTTTTGTTGTCGAGAGATTCCCACTAGCAAAATCAATGGGGTGGTCGATGGACCCTTTATCAAGTTGGGATAGGAAAGCTTCCAGCGCGACAAATGATGCCTTGCAATGAACATGAAACTTCTTTTTCCAATTCAGGAAAACCAACATGGGTGTAGAAATCATCTTATCTTTCAACATGTCGAGACTCTTTTGATAGTCTTCATTCCATTGAAACTTTACATCCTTCTTAAGCAGCTTCTCCATTGGAGTATTAATTTCAGCATAACTTCTTATCAACTTATGATAGTACCTGTTATGCGCCATTGTAGTACGCAACTGCTTAACTGAAGTAGGTGGTGGTAGATTGACTATGATCGAAACTTTAGGTGTATCCATAAGTATTCCTTCCTTACATACAACATGAGCCAACAAAATGCCCAAGAGTGCAAAAAATATACACTTCTTAAAATTTAGGGAGATCTGATATTGTCGACATCATTCTAACATGAGACAAAGGATGTCGATGGGATTCTTGATAATCCTGTGGGCTCTCTAATTATCAAAATATACTTCCAAAAACTTGTGTATAAATTGTTTAAATGCAGCTACAATAATTCTAGAAAATATGGTAGATGCATTCTTGGGTCGGAAAGGCATTACCGTGTATTGAAAACAACCCCACTCTATCGTAAATGTAGTCTTATGTCGATATTATTTTGCTATTCGAATATGATGTTATCCTGAAACTCCATAAGTGAATGAATATATCTCTTAGGAACCGACACTTTCTAGCACTTCATCAGTAAAAGGATTCGGGAATGGATCGTGCAGGCAAGCGTCATTAATCTTTCTAAGGTCGACACAAATACATACTTCACCTATCTTCTTATCATGCACAAACATAGGACTAATCCACTCAAATTATTCAATATCCTCGATAATTCTAGCATCCAATATCCTATCGAGCTTTGCTCTAACATTTTCTTTGTAATGTAGATTTAACCTATATGATCACTACTTTACTGGTTTTGATTCTGGATTTAAGGGGATATTCATCTCCCCCAAGTCAACCACTATACCTTTCATTTCAAAAAAATTAGTTGGGAACAATTCTTGAAATTCATGCACTAGATCAGTAATCTTCTTGATAGTTTCATCATCTCAATAATCACCAATGTTTCCAAAATTTGGATTTTTCAGGAGACCCAATATTTAATCTTTAGTGACTTCAGAAACTTGTTAGAGGATATACCTAATCCTTCTACTGCTCTTCTTCCTTCTGATTCTAGGATATAGATATCATGGGGTTCATCATCTTCAAGTTTTCCAGGTTCTCCTGAGATATTGTAGCATTGCATAAGATCTTTTACTTCGCATTTAATTTAGGTAGGTTCAACAGAGCTACCGAAATATGATCGAATATTTTGTCGTTGAAAACATTTAGGCTTGCCTCAATAGACGGACTCTCATCGACATAATTCACAGTATGTTTGAAACTCCTTGTGAGTTGATCTCATCTTTTAGTGTTCTATCATAATTCTAGCAATGTATACCAGTGTTGGGCTTAGGGAAAGGAAAGTAGGATTCATTTAGAATTATGCTCAAGTATGGAAAGGAGCTAAGGAAGAAGAAGAGAAAGGAGTTGTGATAGAGGAAGCGATAGAAGAAAGGAAGAGAAGATGAGGCACGACAAAAGCGGATAAAGAAGAAGGAGTTAAGGAAAGAAGCATTTTAAGAGGAAACCACGAAAGCCACGACATAAGAAGATGTGTGACAGAAGAAGGTACGCGACATAAGAGGATGCACGATAGACGGAAGGGATGAAACAAGGAAAGGTGTGACAAAATAACAGTACCAGAAGGCATGCAATAGGTATAATGGCTGGAAAATGAGAGTAGGGCATAACAGTCAGAAAGTTTCAGGCCATAAAGATCGTGGGTATGAGGTCGGCTAGAGCCGGCGAAAGCTGCACGTATGAATGTATCTTTGTAATTCAGTCTATTAGTGCCTACTATCAGGTGTTACTACAATAGGAAAGGCAACCTGTTGGATAAGTACAGGAAGTTGGCTGAGAAAGTGACATCTAAAGAGTCTGTAGTGAGGCTGCAAAAAATTCTATAAAAGGAGGAACCTAAGCTGTATGCGGCTTAGCCTCTCCATTGTTAGCTTCTTTGTATTTGTTGTATGTTATTTTTTCCTAAGTGCTTTGAGTTGAAGAATCTGTAGTTGAGTGCACAGAAGTGTAGGCAAAGTTGAGTCGATCTAGGTTGTGTGCAGATTGTTAGTAGAGTGAAGGAAAGAAAGTGTAGAAGAGAAGATCAGAGAGCATGAGAGGAAGAAAGAGTTTGTGTAGATAAAGAAGAAGATCTAGAACATAGTCTATAGGTTAGTGCGTAGACATAAGGTGCATACATTTCTCATTCCAAATGAAGAGTGCCTTTGTGGTTTTTGCCTGGATGGGTTTCCACGTTAATTGTGTGTCAAATGTATGAATGATGAATGTGCTTAAGATGTATGTCTATATGTTGCTTTGAGTGAATGTCTATGTATTTGATTATAAAGAGTATATTTATGTCGGTTGCACTGTTGTTGTGAATGTGTGAATGTCTTTATGATGCATTGGGTTGTAATATAATACTTGCACAAGGAGGAATCATGTCTCATCTTGGTTGTGTAGAATAAGTGTCAAAACCCCACACGTCATCCTTCCTCGAGCTCCTTGGCGTGTCACAAATGGACAGGAAATCCCCCACCCAACTGCTAAAACCTAGTTTTGGAAGTTACCCATCCTAGGAAGATATCTTGGGTGAGACTGCATTTGTGCTGTAGGTGCTAACGACTGAGCCTTGCTCTGTTGAGTTGATATCTTGCGCTTTGTTGTGCCAAGCAGAAGGGTCTGAACTTGGGTTGAAGGGAGCAGAAAAGCCAACAACCGAATCCTTGGTATCGTATCCAGGGTGTGGGTGAACAGGTGGACCCATTCCTGTCGCGGTGAAAGCATTGATGTGGTCGACTGGATTTGTCTTTCCATTATATTTTTCTCCAATATGCATATATTCCTCACAAAACTAAAGTTCGAGCAAAATTCTACATTGCGACCAAACTGTAATATTCTATTTATGAGAAGCCCACCATCTTGTTGGAGTGGCCTTCAAAGCAAAATCCAAAGCCAATAACTGTTGTTGTTCTAGCACTCTTCTTTCAAACTGTCTTTAAAAAGTGTCTAGGTTACGTAGCCCTTCATAAGTAGGTAATTCATGCAGTTCTAAAGAAACCATGCAAAGGCACTTTGTAAGAGTGGCACACTTCCGTTAAACTAGAAGCAACAAGGAAGGTCTTCCTGCATGCATGTGTTCTTGCATATAGAAGACTTAAATTAGGAAACCGGTTGTATTTAATTTACTTTTCCTAAGTTTACTTTGGAAAATAAATTAAAGTGATCTAAATTAACTTTAGTGAAACACTAGTTAAAGTAAAAGTGAAATTAAGGTTTTTGGCTTTACCTAAAGTTATAAAAGAGAGATCAATTACTGGAGAGGACACACACACTTTTACTCCGACAGAGATAGGATATGGACAAGGAGAGAAAGTCGGGCAGAGGATTTAGCTGGGAAGATAGGGCAGCGAGCAACAGGATCAACGAGCTTCGTACAACTGGGCTGTACACTCACACAGGAGGGTGTTTAGGTTTTAGCTGGGATTTTCCCAGTGATTCTGTCGTCCAGCTGCATTCCCTAGGTTTGGGTGAATTTGCAGTGATTGTAATGTTCCATATTTTCTCATAATAAAATCTATATATGACTGCTGCACTGGTTTTCCCATTTTGGGTTTTTTCGGGGGTTTCCATACCCAAAATAATTGTTTCATTATTATGATGTGATGCTGTGATTTATTTCTCAGTTTTATATGCCACTGCATATTGTAAAAGATATTCATGCGTGGTTATCAGTATATATCTTGAATGCATTGTTAGCCCTAGTTTGAATATTAAAGGAAAATTTACATGGTATCAGAGATTTGGTGAGCAAAAGCTGAGAGATTTGTAGCAGCAGTGATAGATCAGAGGCATATCTATAAGAAGACACAAACTTATACTTCCAGATCTAGGGTTTAACAAGTACACTTCACTAGGGTCGTGCAGTTGAGAGTTGAGGATAGACTCCAGGGTGCTTAGAACTTTCCTACATGGAAAGAAAGGACCACAAGGATCCTAGATGTTAGTGATGCAGAGGAGCACATTGACTCCACAAAGGCTGTACCCACAGATCTGACAGATCTAGCAGCTTGGAAGAAGATTGATTTCAGATCCATGCTGATTATCATGAAAGGACCATGTAGTCCCTCAAATTTTTCATAAGAAGACTGCATTAGAGATGTGGAAGGATTTGGAGAGTTCGTACCAAAGAAAGAATGAGAACCGGAAGATGGTGTTTTAAGAGAGGATGTGCAACACCAAGATGGCCAAGGGAGAAGGAGTGGTGCCTTATCTCATGAGGCTCACACAGATCGGGGATGAGATCAGAGCTGTTGCGTCTAAGACTGATGATGAGGAGCTAGTTCGGATATCCCTCAATGCATTCTCTAAGCCATGGGACACCTTTGTCAAGGGTTTGGTGGCTAGGGAGAATATCATTGATTGGCAGACACTTTGGGATGACTTTGTGCAGGAGGAGACCTTCATGGGGCAAGGATCAGGCTCATCCAGCAGTGCCCCACAAGTTGTGGATGAGGAGGGTCTAGCCCTTATAGGGAAGAGCAAGGGGAAGGAAAAGATGAAGAAGGATGGTAAGAAGAACCTCGACATGTCAAAGGTCAAGTGTTTTATCTGCCACAAGAAGGGACACTTTGCCTCCCAGTGCCAAGACAGGAAGAATAAGAGTAACACTCAGATCGCTGCATTTGGATAGGTGGATGAGTTCAGCAGGAACTTTGATGAGTAGTTTTGCTTGATAGCTTGCATGACAAGCACCAGAGGGAGAAGCATATGGTACATCAACAGTGGACCATCTAGTCACATGACTAGACAGTAGAGATTCTTTAGAGACTTGCAGGAGGGTGGAACAGGGATCCAAATCGAGCTGGGTGATGATGCGCAGTATTAGGCGCAGGGAGTTGGCACTATTTCATTTAAGGAGGAGTCTGGAAAACCCCTAAGTTTTGCAGATGTGTTATATGTTCCAGGATTGACCAAGAACCTTATATTAGTCTCCACACTAGAGGACAAGGGATATCAGGTAAAGTTCTGTGACCATAGAGTGTATATCGGTTCCAAGGTGTCAGATAGGAGCTTGGAGCAGGTGATTGGCAGGAGGCGCAGGAAAGTGTGCAAATTACACTTTGAGTCTGCAAAGGCTCTAGTCAGTAGTAGCAGTAGCACCAACAGTTAGGGTGAGTTGTAGCATAGGAGGATGGCACACTTACACCATGGAGAACTGAAAAATTTGAGACAAACAGTCAATGGGGAAGAACATTAGGAAGCCTTTCCCACAGAGGGAGCACAAGTCTAAGGATCCCTTGGACTTGGTGCATTCAGATGTATGCAGACCTATGAGTGTCCATTTGTTTAGTGGTTACATTTACTGCGTAACCTTCATTGATGACTATTCCAGGAAGACCTACATCTATTTCATGAAGGCCAAGTCAGAGGTATTTGAGAGGTTCCGAGAGTTCAAGACTCTCGTGGAGAACCAAAAAGGAAAGAAGATTTGGGTGTTGAGGGCACACAACGGGGGTTAGTACACTTCCAATGAGTTCATGGAGTATTGTTTGACTGAGGGGATCAAGAAGGAGCACACTGTACCCCATACCCCACAACAGAATGGAGTTGCAGAGCGAAAGAATAGGACTGTGGTTGGAGCAGCCAAGGCCATGCTATTTGATCTGGGATTACCAGTATTCTTCTAGGCCGAGGCATACAGGACTGCAGTATACATCTAGAATAGGTTTCCCCACACAACTTTGGGGAGGAAGACACCAAAGGACGTCTTCATAGGAACCAGGCTAGATGTGAGTCACATTCGTATATTCGATAGTGTCTGCTATTGTCATGTTCATGCTGAAAATAGGAAGAAGATGGACCCTTCTAGAGAGAAGGGGTTACTTGTTCATTACAACAAGATTTTGAAGGCATATAGAGTTTACATTCATACGCGCAGGAGGATCATTGTGAGCAGGGATTTCTAGTTCGATGAGAATAGGTCCTTGTGGAGATCTCTGGACTTACCAACAGAGCATCGGCAAGAACAGGAGTCAAGGCTCAAGTTGGAGGACCCATATGTACAGGTACAGGTAAAGATACAAAGCACAAGTGTTGCTAGTCAGAGAGAGTCAGGTGGACAAGATCCTACAATCATTGAATTGGAGGATGAGTTGCAACAGGAGATGAATATCTAATAGCCGCAATAGGTTGACACTAGGCCAAGGCCCAAGTCGGTTAGGTCCACACTATAGGATTCCAAGTAGGTTGATCTTCCATAGACATCTTTCAGACAGAGTGTTCCACCAGAGAGGCTTAGTTATATGGCAGTGATGACATAGTTGATTCACTCTGAACCTTCCAGCTTCGGGGAGGCCCTGGAGCATGACATGTGGCAGAAGGCTATGGTTGAGGAGTATGACTCCATTATGAAAAACAAGGTATGGGAGCTTGTGCCGAGGCCACAAGGGAAAAAAGTGGGGGGATCCATATGGATCTACAAGGTTAAGCATCCAACAGATAAAAGCGTGGAGAAGTACAAGGGACACTTCGTTGAAAATGGGTTTTCACAAAAAAAGGGTATTGATTATAAGGAGACCTTCGCCCCTTCCTTCAGGTATTCTTACATACGGACCATTATGTCACTAGAAGCTGAGGCGGGTTGGTGTTTCCATCGGATGGAAATCAAGACTGCCTTCCTCAATGGAGTGATAGAGGAGAAGGTGTATATTGACGATGTTGAGGGGCTTAACGTGGAGAATAGGGACATGCATGTATGCGGATTGCATCGAGATCTTTACGGGCTCAAGGAGGCACCTTGAGCATGGTACTCAAGGATTGACAACTATCTACAAGAGATGGCATTTCAATGGAGTGAGGATGACCATAACCTGTACTTCTTGATAGGTGAGTTGCCTCTCATACTAGTCTTATATGAAGATGATCTCTTTTTTACAGGAGATAAGAGGGTGATTGGAGACTGCAAGTCCAATCTCACACTGGAGTTTGAAATGAAAGACCTTGGGCTGATGCATTACTTTTTGGGGTTGGAGGTTTGGCAAAGAGATGTATTCTTCTTCATTAGACAGGGGAAGCATGAAGTAGATATCTTGAAGAGATTCAGGATGGAATACTACAAGCCTATGGCCATACCTCTAGTTTCCAACTGGAGGAATATTGATGCATCAGGGAAAGACAGATTTGATCCTACCTTGTATCGCCAACTTATCGAATCACTTATGTATCTGGTAAACACTCGACCATAGATTTGAAGTCAACTCTTTGAGTCAATTCATGGTGGAAAATCGGATAGTGCATTGGACGGCTGCAAAGCACATACTTCGCTACATCATAGGTACAGTGGAGTATGGATTTTGGTTTATGAGCGCAGGTGCACTGTAGAGTTAGTAGGTTTAACAGATGCTGACTGGGCAGGATGTGTAGAGGACCGAAAGAGTACTTTAGGTTTTTGTTTTATCATTGGATCAGTTGTTGTCTCTTGGATTAGCAGGAAACAGAAGTCAGTTTCATTGAGCTTGCCAGAGGCTGAGTACATGGCAGCCAACATGGCTGCTTGTGAGGGTATGTAGTTGAGGAAGTTACTTTGAGGGTTTTTCAAGGGTGAGCTAGAGGCTATAGTTGTTCACTGTGGAAATCATAGTGGCATCAGTCTATTTGAGAATTCAGTGTTCCATGACCGGAGCAAACAGATAGACATCAGGTACCACTTCTTGAGAGATGGTTTTCAAAGGGGAACCATTTAGTTTGAGTACATACAGACAGATGATCAGGTGGTGGACATTTTCACCAAAGCACTTTGCAGACAAATATTTGTGAAGTTCAGGGATAAGTTGGGGTTGCTACCGAATCCCTTCCTCGTTGAGAGGCAGTGTTAAACTAAAAGCAACAAAGAAGGTATTCCTACATGCATGTGTTCTTGCATGAAGAAGACTTAAATTAGGAAACCGATTGTATTTAATTTACTTTTCTTAAGTTTACTTTGGAAAATAAATTAAACTCATCTAAATTAACTTTAGTGAAACACTAGTTAAAGTGAAACTGAAATTAGCATTTTCACTTTACCTAAAGTTATAAAACAGAGATCAATTGGTGGAGAGGACACACACTTGTATTCTGATAGAGACAAGATACAGACAGGGAGAGAAAATCAGACATAGGATTTAGCTAGGAAGACAGAGGAGCGAGAAATAATATCATCGAGCTTCGTACAGTTGGGTTGTACACTTACAGAGAAGGGTGTTGAGCTTTTAGCTGGGATTTTCCTTGTGATTTTGCTGTGTAGTTACATTCTCCAGGTTTGGGTGAATTTGTTTTAATGTTCCATGTTTTCTCTTAATAAAATCTATATCTGATTATTGTACTGGTTTTCCCATTTTGTGTTTTTCTGGGGGTTTCCATACCCAAAATAATTGTGTCATTATTGTGATGTGATGTTGTGATTTATTTCTCAATTTTATATTCCGCTGCATATTGTAAAAGAAATTCACGTGTGGTTATTAGTAGAGATCTTGCAAGCACTGTTAGCCCTAGTTTGAATATTAAAGGAAAATTTACAACTTCCTCATTGATACTTCATGTAATTTATTCTGCCAATTTTCCTATTCCTCGCTCGAATATGATGAACATGAGCCGACACACCTCCAACCCAACATAACATCCCTAGTTCAATTGTTATATTCATCGAACATGGATGGAAAGTTATATTTTATCTAATTTTGTTGTGTCATATTCACCTTTAACTGGCTCGACATATATTTGTCCTTCCATTGGATCTATTGGTGTGACCACTCTCATTTCTGAGTATTCATTCTCCATTTCCCAATCTATACCTAGCAAAGCAGGATATAGATTAATATTGTAGACTATTTCAATTACCTCAAAATCTACATATGATTAGAGCCCTTCTATGTCAACCGGAATGCTTGAAAGTTGTCCTAGTGGCAGGACCTTTAAGTGATTCACCAGTCGCAACTATACTAGAGACCAAACTAATTTAGGTCATCCCATGAATTCCCACCATTTCTTAGTTACGATATTCACATATGAGCCTAGATCCAAGATGATCAAGTCCATATCATAATCACCAATCGAAGAATTCATATGAAGCTCATGCCCAATCTCTCGTCTCCTATTGAAACGATGGATAGATTTGTCTTGTATGTGATTATATGTTTCTTCTATCAGCATGGATAACTCTTGTATTTCATACTCATCTCTTAATAATGCCATACAACTTCTAATGAAATCCTTTAAAGAACTGAGTGGTTTTGTGACCTTTGTTGTGATGGACTGGTAGAATTAGGGTGGCATATCATAGACAAATCCTTTATCGAATAGAGGTTCAAAGTGTGATGTCGAAGCACATTTTCATCTTTCTAAAAACTCTTGTTGTGATTCCAAGAATACTTGGTTCTTCTTTTGTACATTGAAAGGTGCCTGTCGCTGGGAAGATGGACGAACTCATGTATTTTGCAGGTACCTATATCCATACTATCCTGTCATGGTACCTTTTCTAGTTTTGAAAGCCACAGTCGAGTTGTTTTTGTTATATTTTAAAAAAAATTGTGCGCAATAATAAGAGGATCACTGATCCCGCACGGGTGTGGCTCATTGGTGATTATTTTGATATGAATTCACATGTTGTAAAGGAGGTCACGAGTTCAAATCAGACCTGGGATTACCTGTGTCCCATGCTTGTGAGCATTTTTGAGGCACCTAAGGGTATAATGGTAGCGCAAATGGATATATGAACCCCATGTCACTCAAGTACCAACCTAATCCCTAGTTGTCGATTCCCCTAGTCACAAAAAAAAATATTACTGAAAGAACGAAAAGCACAACAAGACAAGGAAGACACAAATATTTATCTTGGGAAACCATCATGGGGAAGAAAACCCACCAAAACTTCCTCTATATAGAATCCAACCAAGTATAGTGTGATACCACAAAACTAGGATAGACTGCTTCTCCTCCCCCAAATGGACTCCACTTTCTCTCTCTAGTGAACTTGCTTGAGTTGTGAGTGTTTCCAAATGAGGAGGGCGCCTCATCTATTTATACACATCAACTATGAAGTCTAATAACCCAATAGGTCCAACTTGTCTTAGGAGACATAAAAATACATTTTAATAATTATTTTCTGGGTACTATTGACCCGACTTACAACAGAGGTTTAACCTATATATTTTACATGACAAATTACATCAATGACATCCTTAATTGGAGGAACAACGTCTCTGGAAGGGAGGGACAACAATAATATAATAATAAGTACAATAGAATATCTTTTGTAGTTACATTATTTCAACACTCCCTCTTAACAACTAATGTATTCTATATAAACAACAACAACAACAGTTGCAGTTCTACAACTAACTAGTGGATCTATATGTCAGGAAGTTTTGTAACAACAATATCCTAAACATCTGAAACATCATGATCGCGGAACATCATGATCGCGTAACATCATGATCACCAAACATCATCATCATAGAACATTATCATCGTGTAAGATCATCAGTAAAAAACATCATCATCACGGAACAACATGATTGTGGAACATCATCATCGTGGAACAACGTCATTATGGAGCATCATCATCATAAAACATCATCATTACCATTAGTATGTGAATACATCATTTGTACAATCAATATGTGAATACTGGAACATCTTCATCATCTGCAACATCAGTTTGTGAATACTGGGACATCATCATCATCAGAATGTGAGTGCTAGGATATCATCATCTATAACATTAATATGTGAATACTGGGACAGCAACACCATCATTACCATTTTATTTCTTAAAACAACATTGCCAACAAATAAATTCAATAACATCATCCACATCACTAGCATGGAGATGATGGAACAACATCAGCAGCAGCAACATAGAATGTTGAGACAACATCATCATCATCAACCTAGAAATGCTGGAGCAACATCATCATCATCAACCTAGAAATGTTGGAGCAACATGATCATCATCATCAACAACATAGAAATGCTGGAACAACAACATCATCATCAACATAGAAATGGAGGAGCCACATCATAATCATCAACACATAGTACTGGAACCACATCATGATCAGCAACACAGAATGCTGGCACCACATCATCATGCCCATAGGACATCTGAATCAACATCTCGGTGGGTACAACGATAGATCCATCGGGCATTTGTCTGACTTACTAACCCTTTCAGGTCAAACAAGCATAACCAGACAAATGGATCTACCATGGGACCAAATAAGTCTTGTCAGGATTACTAACCCTTTCGGGCCAAAGAATCCTAGCCAGACATACTAATCCCCTTAGGATCAAACAAGCCTCATCTAACTTACTAACCCCTTTTGGGACAAATCGACCTAACTATACATACCCTACCTAGACTGAGCTATAACACCACTCCAATACGAAACCTACATCATCATCATCACTCCCTCTTTCGAGGGAGGTCCTTTTGGACTACAACAATCTTGTCTTGATAGTATTCAAACTTTACACGATAAAAAGGTTTAGTTAATACATCAGCCAGTTGTTCCTCGGTAGGAACATATTGGAACCGCATAGATCCTCTCTGCACCATGTCATGAATATAATGGAACTTTATCTCTATGTGTTTCGACTTGTCGTGAAACACAAAGTTTTCTGTCAGCTTGATGTAACTCTGATTATCACAGTCGATATCAGTCACATTCGTATATGTATCAAACAATGCTGTCAACATATTACGAATCCAAACTGCTTCGCTACAAGATGAACATGTGAGAATGTATTCAACCTCTGTTGTACTAAGAGCAACACAAGTCTATTTTTTTGCTGAGCCATGAAATCACACCTGATCCCAAACTGAAACAACATTCTGAGGTACTCTTTCTATCATCGGTGCTCCCAGTCCAATCTGAATCTGTATAGACATGTAGTCTAATCTCACCATCGACTGCGTATATGAGGCCACAATCTAGCGTACCCTTAAGGTACCTTATCACATGTTTTTCTACAACTAGGTGAACATGTCAGGGTTCCACCATATACTGACTCAATGTGTTTACAACAAAACATTAATATGGTCGAGTATTTGTTAGATACATTAGAGAAGCAATAATATGTTGGTATAATGTAACATTGACTGTATCTGAGGAATCATCACTCAAGAGCATCAACTTTGTAACATCCCCATACCCCATAATGTGGAATTATTAAAAATTTTGATTTAAGAAACCTTGTTCTCCTTTCAAAAACAAAGGGCATTGGAATTAACACACACTTCAACATTCATCCTCAGGCTTAGAAATCACTATAACAATCTTTGCTCCCTTCACAGATCCCTTCTGCAACCGGAAACACCATTTCCGCACTGGACTTGTTATTTCCCCACTTCGCCCACCACACTTCTGCTTTTCGGCTCCCACTTGCGGAGCTTGGAAATCAGAAACACGATGTACAATGGAGATATTCAACCACTTTTTCGAGTTTTGTGCTTCTGCTTTCCTCCTTTCTGACCCTAGAACTCGGGATTGAAACTTTAACATTCGATGGAAATGTCCATCCATTAATTCACCTTCTGCACTCCCGCTTTCCCTCTTCTGACCTCACAATGTGGAAATGCGTGAAATGACTACCTTGCCTGTATGTTTTCCACTTTCCATCTTCCGACCTTCCGCTTTTTGACTTCCGGTGTTCTTCTGGGCCGAGGCATATAGGACTGTAGTATATATCTAGAACAGGCTTCCCCACACAGCTTTGGGGAAGAAGACACCAGAGGAGGTCTTCACAAGAACCAGGCCAGATGTGAGTCACATTTGCATATTCGGCAGTGTCTGGTATTGTCATGTTCATGCTGAAAATAGGAAGAAGCTAGACCCTTCTGGAGAGAAGGGGTTACTTGTTCATTACAACGAGATTTCAAAGGCATATAGAGTTTACATTCATTTTTGTAGGAGGATCATTGTGAGTAGGGATGTCCAGTTCGATGAGGACAGTGCCTTGCAGAGATCTCTGGACTTACCAGTAGAGCATCGGCCAAAACAAGAGTCAGGGATCAAGTTGGAGGACCCATATGTACAGGTTCAGGTAAAGACACAAAGCACAAGTTTTGGTGGTCAAAGAGGGTAAGGTGGACAGGATCCTATAGTCATTGACTTGGAGGATGAGTTGCAGCAGGAGATGGATGTCCAACAGCCGCAATAGGTTGAAACTAGGCCAATGCCTAAGAGGTTTAGGTCCACAGTACATGATTCCAGGTAGGTTGATCTTCCATAAATATCTTTCAGACAGAGTGTGCCACCAGAGAGGCTTAGTTATATGGTAGTGATGACAGAGTTGATTAACTCTGAACCTTCCAGCTTCGAGGAGCCTACATAGCATGACGTGTGGCAGAAGGATATGGTTGAGGAGTATGATTCCATTATGAAAAACAAGGTATGGGAGTTTGTGTGGAGGTTGCAAGGGAAAAAAGTGGGGGGATCCATATGGATCTACAAGGTGAAGCATGCAGCAGATGGAAGCATGAAGAAGTACAAGGGTGCTTCGTTGAAAAGGGGTTTTCACAGAAGGAGGGTATTGATTATAAGGAGACCTTCGCCCCTTTTTCCAGCTATTCTTACATACGGACCATTATCTCACTAGCAGCTGATGCGGGTTGGTGTTTCCATCAGATGGAAATCAATACTGCCTTCCTCAACGGAGTGATAGAGGAGGAGGTGTATATTGAGCATCTTGAGGGGTTTAATGTGGAAAATAGGGAGACGCATCTATGCGGATTGCATCGAGCTCTTTACGGGCTCAAGGAGGCACCTCGAGGATGGTACTCGAGGATTGACAACTATCTACAAGAGATGGGATTTCAATGGAGTGAGGATGACCACAACCTGTACTTCTTGACAGGTTAGGTGCCTCTCATATTGGTATTATATGAGGATGATCTCTTTCTTACAGGATATAAGAGGGTGATTGGAGAATACAAGTCCAATCTTGCACTTGAGTTTGAGATGAAAGACCTTGGGCTGATGCATTACTTTTTGGGCTTGGAGGTTTGGCAGAGAGATGGATTCTTCTTCATTAGATAGGGGAAGTATGACGTAGATATCTTGAAGAGATTCAAGATGGAGTACTGCAAGCCTATGGCCATACCTCTAGTTTCCAATTGGAGGAATATTGATGCATCGGGGTCAGACAGATTTGATCCTACCTTGTATCGTCAACTTATTGAATCTCTTATGTATCTGGTCAACACTCCACCAGAGAATTGTAGTCAACTCTTTGAGTCAATACATGGTGGAAACTCAGATAGTGCATTGGATGGCTGTGAAGCACATACTTCACTACATCATAGGTACAGTAGAGTATGGATTGGTTTATCAGCGCAGCGGGAGTGTACAGTTAGTAGGTTTCACAGATGTTGACTAAGCAAGATGTGTAGAGGACCGAAAGAGTACTTCAGGTTGTTGTTTTACCATTGGATCAGTTGTTGTCTCTTGGTTTAGTAGGAAGCAGAAGTCAGTTCCATTGAGCTTGCCAGAGGCTGACTACATGGCAGCCAACATGGATGCTTGTGAGGGTATGTGGTTGAGGAAGTTACTTTGAGGGTTGTTCGAGTGTGAGCTAGAGGCTACAGTAGTTCACTGTGGCAATCATAGCGGCATTAGGCTATCTGAGAATCTAGTGTTCCATGACCAGAGCAAACACATAGACATTAGGTACCACTTCTTGAGAGATTGTTTTCAGAGGGGAACCATTTGGTTGGAGTACATACAGATAGATGAGAACCTGGCAGACATTTTAACCAAGGAACTTTGCAAACAGAGTTTTGAGAAGTTCAGGGATAAGTTGGGGTTGCTACAGAATCCCTTCCTCGTTGAGAGGGAGTTTTAAACTAAAAGCAACAAGGAAGATATTCCTACATGCATGTGTTCTTGCATGCAGAAGACTTAAATTAGGAAACCGATTGTATTTAATTTAATTTTCCTAGGTTTACTTTGGAAAATAAATTAAAGTGATCTAAATTAACTTTAGTTAAGCACTAGTTAAAGTGAAACTAAAATTAGCGTTTTCGGTTTACCTAAAGTTATAAAAGAGAGATCAATTGGTGGAGAGGACACACACACTTGTATTCTGACAGAGACAAGATATAGACAGGGAGAGAATGTCAGATATAGGATTTAGCTGGGAAGACGGAGGAGCGAGCAACGACATCACCGAGCTTGGTACAGTTGGGTTGTACACTTACAGAGGAGGGTGTTGAGGTTTTAGATGGGATTTTCCTTGTGATTCTGCCATGTAGCTGCATTTGCCAGGTTTGGGTGAATTTGTAGTGATTTTAACGCTCCATATTTTCTCTTAATAAAATCTATATCTAACTACTATACCGGTTTTCCCATTTTGGCTTTTTTCGGGGGTTTGCATACCCAAAATAATTCTGTCGTTATTGTGATGTGATGTTGTGATTTATTTCTTAGTTTTATATTCTGCTGCATACTGTAAAAGATATTCATGTGTGGTTATCAATAGAAATCTTGCATGCACTGTTAGCCCTAGTTTGAAAATTAAAGGAAAATTTACAACTTCCTCATTGATACTTCATGTAATTTATTCTGCCAATTTTCCTATTCCACGCTCGAATATGAAGAACATGAGCCTATACACCTCCAACCCAACATAACATCCATAGTTCGATTGTTATAATCATCCAACATGGATGGAAAGTTATATTTTATCTAATTTTGTTGTCATATTCACCTTTAACTGGATCGACATATATTTGTCCTTCTATTGGATCTATCAGTGTGACCACTCTCATTTATGAGTCTTCAAAAGATAACCAACGCATCTTTAAATCCATGATGGTTTCATTCTCCATTTCCCAATCTATACCTGGCAGAGCAGGATACAAATTAATATTGTAGACTATTTCAATTACCTCAATATCTACGTATGTATAGAGCCTTTCTATGTCGACAGGAACACTTGCAAGTTGTCCTAGCGGCAGGACCTTTAAGTGATTCACCAGTCGCAACTATACTAGAGACCATACTAACTTAGGTCATCCCATGAATTCCCACCTTTTCTTAGTTACGGTATTCACATCCAAGCCTAGATCCAAGATGATTAAGTCCATATCATAATCACCAATCTAAGCATTCATACGAAGCTCACGTCCAATATTTTGTCTCCTAAGGAAACCATTGATAGATTTGTCTTGTATGTGATTGTATGTTTCTTCTATTAGCATGGATAACTCTTGTATTGCATGCTCATCTCTTAATAATGCGATACAACTTCTAATCAAATCCTTTAAAGAACTTACTAGTTTTTTCACCTTTGTTGTGATGGACTAGTAGAATCAGGTTGGCATATCATAGATAAGTCCTTCATTGAATAGAGTTTCAAAGTGTGATGTCAAAGCACATTTTTGTACATTGAAAGGTGTTTGTCATAGGGAAGAAGGACGAACTCATGTATTTTGTAGGTACCCCTATCCATCCTATCCTGTCATGGTACCTTTTCTAGTTATGAAAGCCGCAGTCGACTTGTTTTTGTTATATTTTTAAAATTTCTAAGCCCAATAATAAGAAGATAACTGATCCTGCACGGGTGTGGCTCATTGGTGATCAGTTTGATATGAATTCACATGTTGTAAAGGAGGTCACGAGTTCAGATCACACCTGGGATTACCTGTGTCCCATGCTTGCGAGTGGTTTTGAAGCACCTGTTGTCCGTCGATTGCACACCAGCAGCAGAAATCTTCCGAAAGTTGTCTCCTCACTTGAGAAAGTGGGAGAGGTGTGACCTTGGGGGCAAGCACAGAGCAAGGTACTGTCACCTACTCCTAGCTCCTCTGTTTAGGCTAACTCCTAATGAAGCCAAGGGGGGTAGTCCCTAACAAAGAGTTTTCTATGGCTCAATGTTTAAGTTAATTTTTAGATGTTTTGGATGCGGATGGGTGTTGTTTAGGAGTCATTGTGATTTAAGATGATTAATGTGGTGAATTGAACACAAGACAAAGCAATCCACGTTGCTATCACTGGAATTGAAAGATAGACAAATATTTTAGAACTTCACGAAATAGATAGAGCATTCACAAATATGATTTATAGTCAAACATTCGATGGACAAATGGCCCAGATTATAAACAATGCTAAAAGATGTAACTAGTGCCTATGGAGTCAACTTATCAGAGATGCTTCATGTATAAAAAGATGTGAATCCTAGAAGATGCCAGTGAATGTTAGGTTTTTCAAGTGCTCTTCGTAAGTTTTAAGAGTTTTTATTTGTGATCTTCACTTATGGTAGTTGAATGTCCTAACCGGTAATACCTTCAGTGGCTCCATTCGAAGACATGACGGACCTGTCTGGGGTCAAAGGTAAGTGTTCAATAACTTAACTACCAGTGCCCAGATTAGGTAGCCCGGCACCCACACTTGGAATTTTCCCACATGCCTCGGTATTTATCGAACAATGCCGGTGCGTTGGTTATGGGGAAAAGTTTTAGCTAAGTTCCTCTTGTGGGTTTTAGAGATCCAGTGTCATTTCTGGGTATTCCGATCTAAGATCGGTCAGAGCATACTCCGGCAAGGAGGGAAGGGAGTTAATTAATTAAAGGGGTGTGTGTGTTGAATATTTTATTAAATTAGTTAATTAGACTCCCCGACATAGAGCACTCTTGACCTTGTCTTATGACGAAGGTTCAAGAGACTTAGCTAAACTATATGCTTGATGCAAGGATATGCAGTGGGAATGCTCTTCGATAGAGAGTGCTCTTGACTTGGATTACGGCAAGTTCAAGAGACTTTCAAGATTAATTAATCAACTTATTAAGCAAAAAAGACAAATCTCTAATAGAGAGCACTCTTGATCTACAAAGTGAGATTCAAGAGATTTCTACTTTAAACAGTTGAATTACTTATGAAAGATACAAAAAATTAAAAGATGAAGTAATCAACCTAGTTAATGAAACAAAATGGGCTAATCTAACAATTAGTATCTACTTTGCAAAAAAAATGAAACTACTCTAAGTACTCGAAATAAATCTAAGCTAAGAACAAAAAACACTCTTCCCCAAATGGGGAAGAAAAACCAAGTATGGGAGGCCTTATCCCACTTAGCCTTGTTTTATTAATGAAGTACAAATGCCTTTGGAACTTAATCCTTGTCAAAAGTTTTGAGAACTAACTTAAGTAAAATGAAAAACTCTTATGAGCTAGTACAAAGGAGAATGACTTCCTTTTTAGCTTTGTATCCTTGTCTTTGGATCTAGTTTTGCTTGCTCTTTCTTGTTTGGTTTTGCTTCTGGTTCACCTGTGGATAAGAGCTCGTTTTTTATGTAAAATGCACGATTTTTGACAAAACAACTTGGGACTTTTTGCGAATTTAAAATTAAAGATTTTTTAACATTTTAGGCTAATTTCTAGAATCTGGAAAATAGCAGAAAATTGCAGAAAATCAGTAAAAAAACAGCAAGTACAAAATTGCACGCTTTTCGAGAAAAAGTCAAATTTTTTTTTTTTTTTTTGAAGATTTTCTGATTTTTAGTGAATTTCTAGAATTTAGAATTAACAAAAAAAAAGTAAAAAATCAGCCCAAAAAACAACGAGCTTGAAATGGCACGCTTTTTGAGAAAAAGTCAAAAAATTAAAAAAATAAAATTTTTGAAATTTTTTTGATTGTTTAATGAATTTCCAGAATTTAGAATTAATGAAAAATACAGAAAACCAGCAAGCCTAAAAAAATACAAAATTTGCACGTTTTTCGAGAAAACTTGTGCATGTTTTCCAAGGCAAAAAGAAAGATGGATTTAAAAAGGAAATGAAACTAGATCTTTAAAAATGGACATTTAGAAAGATGGATCTAGCTTTGAAAAAGTAGATCTAAGGCTAGAAAGCCTAGATCTAACTTAATAGAAGCCAAGCAAGCTTAAAATAAAGATTTAAATGACTTGATAACTTCTACAAAAGTGGAAAAGAGGTAAGATAGAACCTTGAAAATAGAGATCCACTTGTAGCAATCAAAGTAACCGATAGAATTTTTTGAAGCTTGTTGGAGAAGGAAAGAAAGATTCGGAACCGCTTGCAACCCTGCAAACAAAAATATTAATAATCGAATGCTTGTATGGTGAAGGTATTAGATGCCGAAAGCTCCTACTAGATGTAATCCCTGAAGACACAAACACTCAATGCAGATTTGATTAGAAGCCTAAGTACTAGATTGTTAATCTTCAATAAACATAATAATGAAATTGCAATACAAGGGTAGGGTGAAAGAGATATTACTTCACATAGGATGAAGACACAATGCCAAAGCCCATCAAGTGACCTCCAAAGTCTCAATATTTTATTAACAAAAGAAGCTTACAAAATCCAACAGAGTTTCTATGCCAAACTCTCCATCCCAATAGAGTTGAAAGAGCCTCTATTTAACAAATGAGAGAGTGCTAAAACCATAAAACCAAAAAACCAACCCTAACTAGCTTATCCACCTAACAAAGATCCCAGACCTAAACCGGAGAATCGAGAGTGAGGGGAGCCCTCCACCCAAGCAAGGCACCCCCACTCCAAACCTGTGCACTGAAAACAAGCCAAGGATGAGCCACACGTGTGATGTAGGTAAGCTCATCTTTAGGTTTGGCTGGAGCCTCCATTAGGTTTGGGAAGCCCATTGATGGTGCAAGCTTTAGTCTTCACCTTGATCAAATCACCGAACCAATGAGTGCTCTTCATCTCATCTTTAGCTGGAGATGACATGTCTGCTAACTGATAATAAATTAATTGCTCTCTTAATGATGACTGAAGCCGAGTTATGATAACTCCAATCATCATAAGTGCTCCATGAGATGTCATTTAGCCTTTTATTTCACTGAATTTGGATTAATTTGGAGAGTTTTAATTTTCTCCAAAATAATCATTTTTTAATAAAAATTCATTTTCTTACTCAAAACTGACTTTTTTGAGTAAAAAGGCATTATGTGTCCGATTATTGATCTGAAAGTTGGTTCTGACTGGCTGGTTGATCAAGAATGATTTTTGGTTTAAGGTTAGAGCCTTCAATCACTGAATTTGGAGCCCGGATGGCTTATTTACCATGAACGGGTTTTTTCCATTTAATTAATGGAAAAATTAACCCAAAAAACTTAGGAAAAGTAATTAAAAATTTAAAAAAATAATTTTTTCACTGTTCGAAAAAGATTTTTTCGAAATTTTTTTTATGTGTCCAGATGACTTAGGAAATGACTATGATCTATCTAAATAATGTCTAGTAGGCTTATAACACTCAGTTGGGCTCTAATTACCCCCCAAGGCCCAGAATTCAACATCGGGCATTCCAGCTTTGGAGGAAGCGGGAGAAAACCTCGTCAATTAAACTCGACTAAAGGCAAAGCATAATTGTCAGGGGCAAAAAACTCCCTGGAATACCCTATTTGAGATCCTATGTCCCAGGAGACCGAACCACTCAAAAATATCCTACTAGCACATTTTATTACAAACCCCACGGGGCCATGGTCAAAATTATTGAAATAAAAAACGGGCTAGCCAATATTGGCTAGACATGCAAACGGATCAACTGATACACTAGAATCAGACTTTGAACAAGTTTGTCAACTGTTGGCTCCTCAGGTAATCCAACTAAGTGCAAAATTAGTGGATAACGACACCTAGGGGTATAGTGGTAGTGCAAATGGATCCATGGACCCCATGTCACACGAGTACCAACCTAGTCCTTAATTGTCGATTCCCCTAGTCACAAAAAAAAAATATTACTGAAAGAATGAAAAGCACAACAAGACAAGGAAGACACAAATATTTATGTTGGGAAACCATCGTGGGGAAGAAAACCCACCAAAAATACCTCTATATAGAATCCAACCAAGTATAGTGTGATACCACAAAATTAGGATAGATTGCTTCTCCTCCCCCAAATGGACTCCACTTTCTCTCTCTAGTGCACCTGCTTGAGTTGTGAGTGTATCCAAATGAGGAGGCCGCCTCATCTATTTATACACATAAACTATGAAGTTTAATAACCCAACAGGTCGAACTTGTCTTAGGAGACATAAAAATACATTTTAATAATTATTTTTTGGGTACTATTGACTCGACTTATAACAAAGGTTTAACCTGAATATTTTACATGACAAATTACATCAATGACATCCTTAATTGGAGGAACAACATCTCCGGAAGGGAGGGACAACAATAATAAAATAATAAGTACAATAGAATATCTTCTGCAGTTACATTATTTCAACACTCCCTCTTAACAAGGAAGGTATTCTACAATAACAACAACAACAACAGCTATAGTTGTACAACTAACTAGTGGATCTATATGTCAAGAATTTTTGTAACAACAATATCATAAGCATTTGAAACATCATCATCGTGGAACATCATCATCGCGTAACATCATCATCATGGAACATTATCATCGTGTAAGATCATCAGTAAAAAACACCATCATCGTGGAACATCATCATTGTGGAACATCATCATCGTGGAACAACATCATTATGGAGCATCATCATCCTCAAACATCATCATTATCATTAGTATGTGAGTACTGGGCCATTATCATCTATAACTTCAGTATGTGAATAATGGAACATCTTCATCATCTGCAACATCAGTATGTGAATACTGGGACATCATCATAATCAGAATGTGAGTACTAGGACATCATCATCTATAACATTAGTATGTGAATACTGGGACAACAACAACATCATTACCATGTTATTTCTTAAAACAACATTGCCAACAAATAAATTCTAGAACATCATCCACATCACTAGCATGGATATGATGGAACAACATCAGCAGCAGCATCATAGAATGTTGAGACAACAACATCATCATCAACATAGAAATGTTGGAGCAACATCATCATCACAACCTGGAAATCTTAGAGCAACATCATCATCATCAACATAGAAATGCTGGAGAAACATCATCATCAACAACATAGAAATGCTGGAACAACAACATCATCATCAACATAGAAATGGAGGAGTCGCATCATAATCATCTACACAGATTGCTAAAACCACATCATGATCAGCAACACAGAGCGCTGGGACCACATCATCATGCCCATAGGACATCTGAATGAACATCTCGATGGGTACAACGATATATTTATCGGGCGTTTGTCCAACTTACTAACCCTTTCGGGTCAAACAAGCCTAACCAAACAAAAGGATCTACCAGGAGACCAAATAAGTCTTGTCAGGATTACTAACCCTTTCGGGCCAAGGAATCCTAGCCAGACATACCAACCCCCTTAGGATCAAACAGGCGTTGTCCGACTTACTAACCCTTTTGGGACAAACCAACCTAACTAGACATACCCTACCTAGACTGAGCTACAACACCTCTACAATAGGAAACCTACAACATCATCATCATCATCATCATCATCACTCCCCCTTTCAAGTGACGTCCTTTGGGACTACAGTAAGCTTGTCTTGATAGTATTCAAACTTTACACGAGAAAGAGGCTTAGTCAATACATCAGTCGGTTGTTCCTCGGTAGGAACATATTGGAACCGCATAGCTCCTCTCTGCACCATGTCTTGAATATAACGGAACTTTATCTCTATGTGTTTCGACTTGTCGTGAAACACAGTTTTCTGTCAGCTTGATGTAACTTTGATTATTACAGTAGATATCAGTCACATCCATATATGTATCAAACAATGTTGTTAACATATTACAAAGCCAAACTACTTTGCCAGAGGATGAACGTGTGACAATGTATTCAGCCTCTGCTGTACTGAGAGCAACACAAGCCTATTTTCTGCTGACCCATGAGATCACACCTGATCCCAAACTGAAACAACATCCTGAGGTACTCTTTCTTTCATCGGTGGTGCTAACCCAATATGAATCTGTATAGACATGTTGTCTAATCTCACCATCGACTGCATATATGAGGCCACAATCCTGGGTACCCTTAAGGTACCTTATCACATGTTTTGCTGCAACTAGGTGAATATGTCAGTGCTCCACCATATACTGACTCAATGTGTTTACAACAAAACATAAATATGGTTGATTGTTTGTTAGATACATTAGAGAAGAAACATTCTGTTGGTATAATGTAAAATTGACTGTATCTGAGGAATCATCACTCAACAACATCAAGTTTGTAACATCCCCATACCCCATAATGTGGAATTATTAAAAATTTTGATTCAAGAACCCTTGTTCTCCTTTCGAAACAAAGGGAATCGGCATTAACACACACTTCAACATTCATCCTCAGGCTTAGAAAGCACTGTAACAGTGTTTGCTCGCTTCATAGATCCCTTTTTGCGACCAGAAACACCATTTCCGCACTGGACTTGTTATTTCCGCACTCCGCCCTCCCCCTTTTCGCTTTCCGCCTCCCGCTTGTAGAGCTCGAAAATCGGAAACACCATGTGCGATGGAGATATTCAACCACTCTTTTGACTTTCGTGCTTCCTCTTTCCTCCTTTCCGACCTTAGAACTCGGTAATCAGAACTTTAACATTCGACGGAAATGTCCATCCATTAATTCGCCTTTTGCACTATCGCTTTCCCCCTTTCGACCTCGCAATGCAGAAATGCGTGAAATGACTACCTTGCCCATATGTTTCCCGCTTTTCATCTTCTTACCTTCCGGTTTTCGATTTCCCACTTCGGAACGTGGAAATCCATCTTTTTCCTTAGAACTTTTCGAGATCTGTCGATTTCTTCCTTCCTCTTTTTTGCTTTCCGCTGCAGTTCGGAAGTCAGAAACTCGGCCTTTCCTTCGACTTTACATTGTTTTTCTGCCTTTTTCTTTTTCTCCTTTTGTAGGTGGATCCTGGTGTGTGGAAAACTAACCTTCTACCTTATCCAACTACTCTATTGCGATTTTCTCCCTCCGCACTTCCCAGACAGATTCTTAGGGGCAGAAACAGTAAATCACAAGTATTCTGATATTTCCAACGGGCTTTTAGCCTCCAAGGACTTAGGAAGGGGTCACACAGGGTATTGTCGAAAGATTATTCAGGCATATGCTGAGATTACATCCCCAATTGAGAAATAGCTAAAGAAAGTTGTGAAGTTCCAATGGAATGACGAGTGTCAATAAATCCTTAACCCAGTAAAGAGAAAATGGCCACAACAACTATTCTAGTTTTCCTGGATTGGAAGTAGTTTCATGTGCATGCCAGTGCATCTTCACTTTCTATGGGCAAATTGCTCACTCATCTAGGGGAGGGTTCCATTGGTCATTCGATTTCATTTTCCAGTAGGAAGTTGTCGACAACAGAAAAAAACTACACTACGACAGAGAGGGAAGGATTAGCTATTGTATATGTGTTGCATAAGTTCAGGCACTATTTGCTGGGCAGGGCACTTTAAAATGTTTACCGACCATTCTACATTGATGTACCTGGTCAATAAGATAGTGTTGTCGGGGAAGATCTGTGGATGGCTCCTCCTTCTCCAGGAGTTTGGTTTTCAAATTGTTGTTAAGCCAGGAAGGCTGAATTTTGGGCGTCATTGTGTATCTAGGTTGGAGACAAGAGAGGAACTTACTAATTAGATGACAACTTCCCAGATAAACAACTCTTTTCATTAAAGATGGTTTATCAATACTGCGGAGATATTGTGAACTTTTTGACCACGGGGAATGCACCATAAGGGTATAATACAGTACAAAAGAAGAAACTTGTTTTTAAATATGCATATTACTAGTTGATAGATGGTTTGCTGTATACGTTAGGACCTAATGAGATCTTGTGTTGGTGTGTTATGGATCATGAGTGGCCATTGATCTTGGTTGAAACTCATGATGGGGTGGCACGAGGTCATTATGTGGGGAAAGTCACTGTATGAAAGAAAATGAGAGCCAGACTTTGGTGGCGTACTTTGCATAAGGACACACAAGAGTATTGTAAGAACCACGACGTATGTCATAGGACTAGAAAACTGTCATGATAAGATGAAAAGCCTTTGGTACCTCAAGTGATATTGCAAGCCTTCGAAAAGTGGGTTCTGCATTTTGTGGGTCCCAGTAACCCACCAAGAAAAAGGACTAGAGAAAGATATATCATTACTGTGACAGAGTACTTAATGATATGGGCTTAGGTTACCCCTGTAAAGGATTGCGCTACTGCAACTACTACAAATTCCTTGTTTTAGAATGTAGTCACCATGTTTGGATGCCCTCGAGTTCTTCCAAGCGATCAAGGTCCTTGTTAGTAGAGATCGCTACAGGAATGTGTCTACAACATTATCTATCCTTTACTATAGGTGGGAGAGTCCTAATTGAACGAAATAAATGCAACAATTTGAAAGTTTCTTAATATTCCTAAGCTTTTCAAAGAGTAGTGACGGGAGGAAGAAAGGAAAGAACCTCTTGAAGCATGTTGCTTATAGAGAATCCTCTTGCTTGAGCATCCATGGCCTTTAGGCCTCCATTTGTATCTTTATTTTTAGTTCTTTACCTCCAGCCCTACCACTGTGAATTTGAAGAACTTTGAAAAACTTGAAAACTATCTACCAAATCTTGAATTCAAAACTAGTTTTAACACATAATTCAATCTCAAAGTTTTGAGGGAAACTAGAATTGCATCATATTGAAAATAAGAAGAAAGTGCTTACAACCTAATGATGGAGGTGAATCCGTTCTCCTTTTCTTTAAACCATCCTTCTCCATCCATGCCATTGATCACCAAGAGGTTAATGTGGAAAATGATCATTCTAGCCTTCAAACTCTTCAACATGCCCTTTCTTTCATATGTGTGTCCCTTATTCACCTCATATGCCTTTCTTATATAGCATTGGGATTTGTAAACCCAATCACTAACCATGAATGTGGGCATAATCTTTTTTTTATGAAATTTGAATATTTTCTTAAAAAAACCCACTTTACTTAGATTTGCATGCATTTTACTTGAATTTCGATATTTTTAGGACAATTAATATACATGACATGTATTGTTTTTGCTCCAGGAGTTGTGGAAACTAGGTTTTGGCCCTTAAGTAGTCTTAATATTGAATTCTTTATAGAAACCTTTGTCTTCACATACTTCTTCCTTTGCAGAAGCAATGGTGTGATGAGAAATCAAAGTTCTCAATTTGTTCCAAATTCTAATCTTCATGTTGTGGGAAAAATGAAGATATTTTTTTCATACCATCATCCTCAAGGGTGTTAATTTTATTGTTAACGGATACGCCTTAATGTGTGAGCTCCAAAGATATGTTGAGAGCCGAAATACATTATTTCACTTTTATTCTGATACTCTTCGTACTAATACTTTTTGTATTGATACTCTTTAGTGAGTAAGGTAGGATGGAAAAGTATTTAGTTCATGAGCACACGAGTTGGAGAAACACCTGCAAGTCAAACAAGGAAATTACCCAAATATACAATATATTTCTGAGGTGGGTATACCCATGGTCAGTAGTAAACAAGAATGGCCACGAACAATACACAGTGGATCCATGTCAAAAGAAAATTTTTCAAAAACGTATATATGCACATCTAATGAGTGCAAAATATCCAGGTCTTCATGGTACTTTAACATGGTATTTTTTAATCTTGCATAACTCGGGCAGTGCATCGATGAGTGACACAACTGTCTTTCCCAAGCTCTTGAATACAAACCAATGATAGTACGAGTTTATATCATGTGAATATATGAGATGACAACGAGCATAATGAAACACTATCTGATTACTGGTCATTGATGTATACCGTTAACAGATGCGAGGAGACCCATCGATAATGATGATGGATTCCAAGGTACATGAGTACAAACTAACAAGTGTAAATAGATGTTTTGATGTCGAACACTTTTGGAATTAAACAATCATGCGTGATTGATGTATACCCACTTCCATTTGTGAGGAAACCTACCGCTAATGACTGCAAGATCTACGGTACTCACTAGGGTTCCTAGATCCATTTCCTAGATGATGATTTGGCGTCAATAGGAATAGATCCCTCAAAAGAAGGGAATTAATGCATACCACACCAACTAATATGAAATTGAGATCAATAGGCTGATATAATTTGGTAGAGTTGCAATATCCAACAATGCATACTGACAGAAGGAACGCCAACATGAATGGTTAGCAATATTTGAGGAATGGACGACGTTGGCTTGACTTCCCGTGAACACAACATGACGAAGAATGGACACTTGGAAACATAAGACTCGAGTAACTAACCATCATGAAATATGTCAATGCCAGATGCATGAATGAAAGGCTTCACATATGACAAGGAGGATAACCGATTGGTGATCTGTTCAAATTATTGGGACAGTTTCTTTCTGCAAATGTAATTGGTGTATTGACAGCAGATACAAAATTATGTGTCATGTTCAAGATAGACTAGGACTGATTGTTTCCTCTGTTTCAAATATTTAATATGACATGATTCAAGTCTCCCCCTTTAAAAAAAAATATTTATTACTTTTTTCATTTATTAGCTCGAAAAAGAATAAAGAATACTATGGTAAATGGGAGGGAACGAGTGTTCCATGCGCATACTCTATTTTTGAAGAGCACGGGTCAATCCAAGGAAAAGATACATATTTGAAACAAGGACTGAGCTAGTTTCACACTCTCTTATAGATGTTCCCTCCCTGGGCTATCTATCTGAAGTCGGATTATGTGTCAATGGACAACTAAATAGAACCAAGTAACTACGGTTATCCAATCTGGTGTGATGGCCAAGTAGGAAAGGGGCAATTTGGTTTACTTCATTCCAATTCATGTGACAACACAAAAATCATAAATCACCATGAATTGTGGTCTATCAACAACCTAAATCAAATAGTTCTCACATGTATATGTCAACTAAACAAAAGAAATGGTTTATATGTGTCTTGAGCAAAAAGTGACTACAAAGGTAGTTACGCAACATAAGCAATAAGCACTGAAGAAGTAAGCACAAATGTTCATGTAGACATTTTAACACATGGGTGAGTCCTAATCGATAGAAATACATACAACATTTTGAAAGTTTCTTAAGATTCCTAAGCTTTTTCAAAAAGTAGAGAGGGGAGGAAGAAAGGAAAGAACCTCTTTAAGTGTGCTGCTTGTAGAAGATCCCCATGCTTGAGAATCCATGTCTTTTAGGCCTCCATTTGTATTTTTCTTGTTGGCTCCTTACCTCTTGCTCTACCTTTATGAACTTTTTGAAAAACTTGAAAACTATCTACCAAATCTTGAACTCAAAACTAATTTTAACACATAGATTCAATCTCAAAATTTTGGGGGAAACTAGAATTGCATCATATTGAAAATAGGAATAAAGTGATTACAACCCAATGATGGAGGTGAATCCCTTATGCTTTGATGTAAACCATCCTTCTCCATCCATGGCATTGATCTGCAGGAGCTTGATGTGGAAAATAATCCTTCTAGCCTTCAAATTCTTCCGCATGCCTTTGCTTTCATATTTGGTGTCTATTATTCATCTTATATGTTTTTTCTTATATAGCACTAGGATTTGTGTACCCAATATCTAACTAATAATGTGAGATTAATCTTTTTGATGAAATTTAATTATTTTCTTCAAAAAACCCACTTTACTTAGTTTTTCAGGCATTTTACTTGAATTTCTAGGTTTTTAGGACAATTAATATATATGACATGTATTCTTTTAGCTCCAAAAGTTGTGGAAACTGGGTTTTGGCCCTTAAGTAGTCTTAATAATGAATTATTTAAAGCAACCTTTGTCTTCACATACTTCTTCCTTTGCGGAAGCAGTGGTTCGATGAGATATCAAAGCTCTCATTTTGTTCCAAATTTTGGTCTTCATGTTGTGGGCCGAAATGAAGATATGTTTTAAAACCATCATCCTCAAGGGTGTTAATTTTATTGTTAACAGTCACCACTTTGTCAATAAAACTGTTAAGGTGCTTACAGAAGAATTTCAAATTTATCATAAGAAGAGAACACCATATGATCCACATGCAAATAAGATTGTTGAAACATTCAACAAGATTTTGGAGCATGGTCTAATGAAGGTTTGCAATGTAAACTGCAACAATTGGGACGTAAAAATCCTTGACATACTGTGGGATTACTTAACAGCTTGAAAGAAATTGGGAAGTCAAACACCATTTCGATTGGTATATGGGCGAGAGTTTGTTATTCCTATGGAATGTAATGTACCCAGTTTAATGACAACTTCCTTCATCGGTATGTCTAATACTGTTGATGTCGATGAAAGGTTGTCATAGATACTCCAGCTTGAAGAAGATAGATTCATCGCAAGGTTCCAAAAATAAGTCTATAAAGAAATATAGAAGGCTTGGCATTATCACCATATTACAAGGAAGGAGTTCTAGCGACAAGACTTAGTTCTTCTCTATGACAACAGGTTTTTGAAACATCCCAGTAAGCTTTGAACACATTGTTTAGTGCCTTATGTTATTAATTATATCACCAAGGGGGGTTCAGTTCAGTTACTGAAGTTAAATAGTGATCCCTTAATTGATTTGTTAATGGAAGCAGAATAAAAGCTTATAGGGATAGTCGTGAATTCCTCCATTGAATTTCTGTATATGCATGCGAAAAATAAAAAAAATTGGAAACCCTTCCTTTTTCTTGTGTCAAATTCTTGTACATATGTCAAAGTTATTGAAGTCCCATCGAGAGTATCACTATGGCTAGGTACCTGGTGTACAAATACAGGACAAATAACGTGGGATGTTAGAGACTTCCTAAAATTTCTTTAAAATCTAGGCAAGACCACCTACAACTCAAGATAGGGTGGCATAAAGATGTCATGGCTTGAATACACCTTTGCGGGATTGACGAAAAATTCCACTTTTCACAATATCAATAACATTAAAAATATTATTACTTCAAAGTTGAGAGAGAAAATGTGTAGCAATAAATATTAAGATACTATAATGATGTTATTAACTATAATTTATAATATCAAAAGTATCTCTTTGTTTTTACTAGTTGAAGAAGAAAATTAAAATATTTAAAATAAGAAGGAACTCAGATGAGATTCATAATGAAACAGAGAGCTGGGTAATTCCTAAACGGTATGTGTGGAAAGGATTTATCATCTCTGTGAGACTATGGGTGTTGAGGATGAATGTCATGATCTCTTAGAGTTCCCTACGTATATGCACATCAAATCAGAGTTTCATAATCTTTGCTACAATACATACCTCCCTAATATTCTAAAATGTCAAAACTATGGTTTGCTAGGAACACTTATTTCTAACCTTTTTGAGCACTGGGAGAAACTTTTACAGAAAACAAATTAATTCCTTTCTTTACTATTAATGTCTAAGAGACCACAATTTGTCTCAGTGGACGTTAACCATCATCGTCATCATTAGTGAATTGGCTTGGGAATTGACCAACTAGAACTATTCTTGCTATATTTTATGATGGTAAGCTTATGATACTACATTGTACTATAAGAATGACCCTGGTGGATTAGTAAAAGTATACCATAGATGCAATTAATCATACAAGTGAGTCGTCATATAGTTAGTCATAACAAACATGGTGGTATACCAAAGAACGATATATATTTTCAAATAGATTCATCAGATGGATGATTTGCAAACAAATCAAAAGCATAACAGCATCAAAGTATTTACAAGGACTATTGTCTTCTTGAGGGTGGCTATATATGACTTGAGCAAGTTTGGAAAAGTGAGGTGGGATTTAATCGATTGATTGACTCAAGATGAAGGATAAGAGGTTTCATTGCAAGTTTCAGTAGTAGTGCAGATAATAGGGAAGTGTCTTAACACAGGAGTGTGTTCTGAGGTACCTTCCCCCCTTAGATCATGTTAGTAACATTCTCCTTTATTTTTGAATGGGATTAGTAGATATTAACATACCGGCCTTGGTTTTACACCTTTTGGGATACCAGTTATGACATGGCCTTATCTCCATTTCTAACAACAGTCCATAGCCTTGATGGAGTTACCTCAACAAAGTACAGAATGCAGATAGGGTTTTCCCTATTACTAGTAAGGCACTTTGACAAGATTCAGTTCATTGGAGTTCTACATCCTTTGTAAGTAGCTTAAACATTGGTGCAGCTATTTTAGTAAAATTCTCAATAAAACAACGATAATAGCCTACGTGGCCAAGAAAGCTTCTGACCTCCTTTTGAGTTTTTGGAGAAGGAAGGCCAACAATTACTTCTATTTTCGTGGGATCCACCTTGATTCCTTGAGAAGAAACATGATGCCCCAAGACTATACCTTCTATTAATAACATTTTACATTTCTCATGACTAAGGGTGAGGTTTGTTTCTTGACATCGAATCAGGACCTTCTCAAGGTTATCAAGGCCCTCTTAAAAAGTATTACCATAGGCTGCAAACTCAACCATGTACACCTCTACATAGTCGTGTATAAGATCAACAAAAATTCCTAAAACTGCACGCAAAGTGGCAGGTGCATTACATAATCCAAATGGCAAAACTCTATAGGTGTATGTTCCCCAAGGGCATGTAAAAGTGGTCTTATATTGATCCTCAGGTGCTATTAAAATCTGATTATATCCACTATACCCATTAAGAAAGGAAAATTATTATTTTCCGAATAGGGTATCTAACACTTGAGCAATAAAGGGCAAAGATAAATAGTCTTTAAGAGTGCCCTTATTTAACTCTCTGAAATCAACACAAATATGCCACTTCCCTGTGACTTTCTTCGGGACTACCACTAGAGGAGACACCCATTTACTATTGGAGATCGGATAGATGAAACCAGCATTGAGAAGTTTTTGTAACTCCTGTTTTACTATATCTTTTAGAGCAGGATTCATCCTCCTCTGAGGCTGTCTAATAGGTGGCATGGTTGGATCCATGTAGATATGGTGAATACAGGTGTCATGGTGTATAGAATTCAGGTCAGTGTATTCCCATGCAAATGCTCCAGATTAGTTTTTAAGGACCTTGAGAAATTGTTCTTATTGACTCTCGGTTAACCCTGCATTTATGTGTGAAACCTTTCGAGGGATAACTTCACAAGGTATAGTATAAGACCCTATGTGCTTGTTGAGGCCTGGAAATTCGCAGGCAACAACAGCAAGGGATTCTCCCCAGTCAACGTTCCCAACTAGCCCGTGACTATTTGGTGTAGGGAATCCGTCCGGTTTGCGGTCCAACTACCGTGGGTCAAGTAACAAAAAAGGGTTTACCGGTTGCGGCCCGATCCACCGTGTATTTTTTGACTTAATGTATGATATGCACGTGCCTAATTAACAATGCAGGGTGATAAGGATGCAGGGAGCAGTCACAATGTGATGCGCAGGTTCTTACCTCTCGTCTTAAACTCACAAGCATCCAAAGCACATATATGCAATAAATTAAATACTAACTAAACTATCTCTAGAGAGCTAGATTAATTCATGAGTAATGCAATACTGTTCATGTGTTATGGCAAATCACAGATAGCTGCTCTTATAACCAGACATATAAACATGAATAAAAGTATACATGATAAGATAGCTCATCAACAGTTAACACTCCCATTACTCATAGTGGAAAACATCTTGAAGGTACTGAAGAACATTCAGACAAGAACATAGGTTCAGGACGTTAGAACACTCTTACAGTTACTGAGACACAGTTGAAAACGAAATAGTTCACATTCAACATTGCTCATTTAATCACATTGATAAATTCCACAAGACACTTTCTCCAACAAGCAAAAATTGCAGTCTCTAGTTGCAAGACGAAATAGTTCCTCTTACAAGCATTTGTTTACAGGTTTTTTCCCGGAAAAAGCCCCTTTAGCTTCTAACTTACAAATATTCAAACAAACAGTAGATCGCTTGGGTTCCTCCCAACGTGTGACTTTTCCAATCCCTCAAAATGTTTCGTCTTCCCATTTTATTTTCTGTACGCATTCATGATCTGATTAGTAACTAATAGATCTTTCAGACCTGTGCCTTTGTCGCCATTCATTTTGTCTTTTGCTTTGTTTGTCCTGCTAGTGATCCTGATGGCCGCGGTTCGATCTCTTCCAAAACTTGCCTAGCTATGCCTACGTGCCGTAGTGGTTTGACCAAGCTCCGGAACCCACCTGCAATCAAACGACGTGCATCATTCATCGGAACCGTATTCAAATCATATCAACTAAAACAGCTAAGCATTAAGAGAGGCCAAGTACTGCATTACGGCCACAAGGGTTAACGAATGTCGGCACCACTACTCCGTTTCCCTACGGGTTCCAAAGAAACCACCAACAACAGGAAAAGATATGACCTGAAATGCGGGCGGGAGAAGTTCCAATCGGAAGTCGGAAAAGCACCAACATCGGAAGCCCAAAAGCTTTGCCCAGCCGCAACGGCAGAAGAGACAAGGGCTAAAGACATGCGAAACATGGGCAGGAAAAGTTTTAATCAGAAGTCGGAAGACATCACATCGGAAGCCAAATGATTTTCCCAGCCGTAATGGCGGAAGAGAGAAGGCTACGAGTACGCGACTAAAAGGTCAAAACGCATCGACAGTCGGAGCGTTTTATACTTGGGTGCTAAGCCGCTTTGGGAGCCGCAACGGTGGAAGAAGAAACGGCTACGGCTTCCGATTGAACAAAATGACCCGCAATCAAAAGGAGAATATTAAGTGTTCGGACAACTTTAAAATTCAATAGCGATCAAAATCTATTTCACCTCCAAAATAGCGGCCCATCAAAGAACAATAAGCAAAACCAAACTCAACATCTGTGGCCCAAAACAACTTCAAAACACACGCAACTTCCGAAAACTAGGACGAGAGTTATTCTTCAAAATCATTCAAAATTAAAGCATGACCAAAAATTCAAGGATCCAAATGCTTAAAAACAATGCTAAATCATGAGGGGGGACCAAAATTTAAGAAATTTGGGGAAGACAGTTGCAGCTGCAACAATTGGCGACTACCTGGTGAACCTAGATCTCTGGACAATTTCTTCCTCGAGTACAGACTGTTCAACAATAAAATCAACATGTTGAATTCTTCTAGATGTATGGATTTCCGAAATGGCAGATTTTGAACTCTGAATCATTGAGGGTAGTCCAATTTAGGAAAATGGCGACTAAGATTTCAAAGTCAAGATAACTCTTTCGAGGCCAGAACTATGAGTTTCATTTTTGCCTCTGTCTTCGGGTAGCTTCCAGCTTGGACACCATAGGATCGTAACAGATGTTAAACAGAGATTTTCATTTGTTCCTCATTCCCATGCCATTTTGCACCCTTTTTATGCTTTTGGACTTTCTTCCCTTTTGAGTCCTCCTCATGCCTTTCTTTCTGAATTTTTTATTCAGGCTCCTCTATGCATAGTGTCCTTTTGTGTGAGAGATGTATGAAATTTTCAGCTCACGGACGGAGAAGAACTTTTGGCAATTTTATACTCATATGATTTAGTACTTTGTTTTGATGCATATTGCTTTCTTAGGAGTTTTGACTCTTCTTATCCTTTTGGCTTTCAATTCTTGGCATGGGATCATTTATATATAATATACTGTTTACCCCGCTTCCTTTCCATGGGTCTGTTGCTGTCACCCCCTAGGACATTTTTAAGTGTGAGATGGATGGAGCCTCGAAATAGTAGTCCAGACCTTTTAATCTTGAGTTATTTTACAGGGATTAAGCAGGACTTCAATGCGTTCATATCCATTTAGGAAAACTGCTAAACTAGAAGAAATTCTATTAGATAAAACCACAATACACAGTCTTATAATCAAGGATTTTAGTTAGTCCAGAACTCTAATGCTCTCCATGCAACCAAAACTTGCTTCCTTTTATTGAAATTGAACAGAAATTTAAACTGAAACAAAACTAGACTTCATGACTCAAAGACTCAAAAGACGGTCAAGCCAGATTATTTATATACAAGATAGAGGAAGACAACTGAAACTCAAGAAAAATAAGGCTTGAGAACTAAACCATTTACTGGTAAGTTCTCTTCCCACCCTTGTAGATCTTGTAACTTATAAGTAGAAGGGCCAAGCTTTGCCGCAATCTGAGAAGGGCCTACCCACAACTGTTGGAATTTAGTGTGCTTTCCTTTCTCGTCATGGGGGTGATCCGACTTGAGAACCAAATATCCCACCTCAAAGTCTTTTGTTCCTACCTTATGTTTGTCGAACCATATTTTTATTACCTCTTGCTGCTTCTTAAAGCGCTCTCTGGATTTAGATCGAGCCTCTTCAGCTTTCAGGAGATTATATATTCTCATTTGTAAGACTTCATCATCCGACCCTCTGGACTCTTGAGCTATTATGGAAGAGGGTAGCATGATTTTGGGGGGAAGAATGGCTTCTTTACCATACACCAAGGTATACGGAGACACTCCTATTGAAGACTTGGGGGTGACTCTATCGGCCCAAAGGGCGTTTGGTAGCGCTGAGCTCCAACTCCTTTGGTTTTCTATCACAGTCTTATTTAAAATTCTGATCAAATTTTTGTTAGTAGACTCAGCCAGGCCATTCCCTTGTGGATAGTAATTGGCAGAATAATGCAACTTTATTCCGTTTTCATGAGCAAAAGCAGTTAATTTAATTGATGAAAAGTAAGTAGCATTACCAAAAAATAACGAAACTGGAACTCCAAACCTGGTCATGATATGGTCTTGTAGGAAGCTGATGACCACGTCCTGATTTATCTTGCGCAGTGGGATGGCTTCGACCCAGCGAGTGAAATAATCTGTTGCAGTCAGAATATACTTGTGTTGGAGGGAAGAGTTTGGCTTTATTTCCCCAATAATATCCAGTCCCCATTGCTCGAACGGTTCCGTGATCATCACAGGCTTTAGTGGTGCAGCTGCCTTAGATTGTCTTCCACTACACCTTTGGCAAATATCTCACTTCCTGACATGTGCGTGTGCATCTTTGAAAAATGTAGGCCTATAATAACCGGCTCTGTGAATTTTGTGAGTCGTGGTGTCTCCTGAAAAATGTCCCCCAGCAAGACCATCGTGCAAATTTGTCATTACTTTCTTCGCGTCTTCTTTCTCTAAAAGCATCTAAGAAGGACTCCGTCGTAATTTTTTCTGAATAATACTCCCTCAACAATTTGATAGGAGGATGATTTAAGACGTAGCGCTCTTCTTTGCTTAGAATTCCAATGTTCTGGCAACAATCCTGCTTGAAGATAATGCACGAGGTCTCTATACCAAGACTCAGGAGCCGTAAACAAAGGACATACATCCATCAGATGTAACTCAGCTTCATCTTCCCATGCATGTTCTTCGTTGCTTCCATTTTCAGTCAACAGCTTGCACAAACCTTGCCCTTTAACAATAGAAGCTGGCTTGAATTCAAGGTCATACTCTTGGAGAGCTTTACCCAATTGCCCCTTCTTTCTCCTAATTCGTTCTGTAAAAACAGGGACCTCACAGCTGGGTATGGAATGATCACCTTGGTTCGATTTTTCAATATGTAGGGCCTGAATTGTTTCACCGCTTTGAATACTGCATAAGCTTGTTTATAAATAGCTGGGTAGTTTAATTCGGCCCCTTGCAGACCAGTGCTCATAAAAGATATTGGGAATTCATCCCCTCCATCTTCCTTTTGAGTAAGCACGGCTGCCAGTGAATCATCAGATGCAAAAGTATATAGAATGAAATCTTTATCGAAATTTGGGCTTTTTAGGCAAGGGGCGTGTGCAACAGTAGTTTTAATCTTGCTGAATTCATTCTTCTCAGTCTCAGTCCATTTGAACTACGCATTTTGCTTCACCATTTGCTGCAGAGGTTTGACAATCTGGGTAAAATCTGGCACAAATCTTCGTGCGAAATTTATAGTTCCCATAAATGATTGCATCCCTTTTTTATTATGGGTCAAAGGGATTTGTTCAATGGCCTTAATTCTCTTTGGATCTATAGATATTACCTTTTTTGAAACTATGTGACCCAGCAGCTTGCCTTTCGTAACAGCGAACACACACTTCCTGGGGTTGAGTGAGATGACATACTTTCAACAGCGCTCAAAAACTGCTTTAGATGGAAGACGTGTTCTTCTCTCCTCTTTGAGAATATTGTGATATCATTGAGGTATATTACAACACTATGGCCAATCAATCCTCGGAAAGCTATGTCCAAAGCTCTTTGAAATGTAGCTCCAGCGTTTATAAGCCCAAAGGGCATTCTTTGGTAAGCGAAAGTTCCCCATTTGGTCCTGAATGTGGTCTTCAACCTATCTTCTTTAGCTACTAATACTTGATTGTAGCCTGAGAAACCGTCCAATAAAGAAAATAGTTCAGAACCTGAGACCATTTGTAGTAATTGCTCCATGGGTGGAACAAGGTAGTTATCTTTATCTGAAGCGCCGTTCAAATTCATGAAATCCACGCATAGCCTGATTTCTCCATATTTTTTTCTCACTGGTACCAGATTTGATACCCACTCAGATTGTCTGACCTTAAAAATGATTCTAGCATCCAATAATTTCTTCACTTCACTCTGAATCAGCGGTTCCAATTTTGGATGCATTTTTCTTAAGGGTTGCTGATAAGGTTTGACACCAGCTTTAATGGGAATAACATGCTGGATGATGCTTTTGTCATATGTCTTCAAATCTTTGTATGTCCAGGCGAAAACATCTTTATATTGCTTAAAAAGGCTGATGAACTTATCTCTTTCTGCTGGTGAACAACATTTCCCTAGATTAACATATTTAGGATTTGTTTTAGTCCCTAAATTTATTAGCTCGAACTGTAGAGATGAGCTGTGAGTCTTCATGTTTGCAGGTCTTCTAAACTTTTCACTCAGATCGAACATTCTTTCTAAGGTTCTGACTCATTTAGGGATGAAATTATTGTACTTTAGCTCGGCCTGATGTTCTTCATCATCTATAATCGCTCCTTTAAATACTTCGTCATTGGTTAAGCATTCTATTATCTGCTGATCATCATCAAACACTCGCAAGTTGGTGATCATATTAGGGACCGATGTCCTGAAAAGCAATTCAACGGAGCATCGATTATTAGTAGGCACAAGCCTAGCAGCGGATGTGGCTAATAAGTCAGCCGCTGCGTTTTTCATCCTTGGAATTGATCTAATATTAAATGCATCAAAACATTTGAGTAGGTCCCATACATCATTCTGATAAGCCTTTAAGTGAGGAGAAACATAATGTATTTGATTCCGGATCTGTTTTACAATTATTTTGGAATCTCCAAAGACTTTTAGATTACTTACCTTTAGTTCGATTGACTTCCTTAAGCCCTGCACCAGCGCTTCATTCTCAGCTGTATTATTCGTGCATTCAAACTCTAATCTACATGAAAGAAAATGTTTATTCTTCTGGGGGTCAATCAGGACACAGTCAGCCCCTGATCCTTCTAGCATCTTAAAGTCATCAAAAAACAAAGTCCAGAAATCACTAACTACTGCATGTGAATCTATTCCTACTGCTAAGTCTACTATTTTACAGTCAATTTCATCAGCCTGTGAGAATCGAAGGAGATCAGGCTGGGTGTCTGACGCGTTGTTGGCTTCTTCTGCTTGGTAATTTCCTGGTTCCAACTCAATAAAATAATTTCCCAACACAGAATCCACTGGTTCATTCTTCTCTTCAAGTCGAGTAACGTTGTATTTCATGTGAGGCTCTCTCAAGATCTTAATTTGGTTCGGAATTCCTTTATATGGCAGCCATAGATGTGACCAATCAGAGGCAAAATATCCATTTAGTTTCGTTGACCAGTCTCTGCTAAGGACAAGCCCATAAGCATCTGGTATATCGGCTACCATGATATTAATGACTTGGCACACCTTATCATTTGATGACAGGCAGATCAGGACATCCTCCATCTCACGAATTACCTTTACATCCATCCTATCCAGCTGGACAAATCTCCAAGTGGATGGCTGAGGCTGCCTATTTATCCTTTTACAGACTAATATTGGCATGACATTAACCGACGCCCCTGAGTCTACCAGGCAATTATGTACGTTGTGATTAAAAATTTCAAAAGTGAGGAGGAAAGGTGGATGTTTGCCCTTAGACTTACCTCCAATGCTGGTTTCTCCAATCTCTTCTTCATCTTTAGGCCGATTGTCAGTGGGCAGCCTCTCATCCAACGCTTCCAGTGCTTTTAGTAGTCTTTCTTTTTGTTGCGGCACTTTTCACATTTCAAATAGTGAAGCGTTTTCCTTCACCTTCTTTAAATCTTCTACAATGTCATAATCCATTTGCGGTTCACTGGGGTGCGGTTTATCAACATTCATCTTTTCTTCATTGGGCTTGGCCTGTGCTTCATTCTTCCTAGGATCTTGCCTTGTAATGGTGAATTCAGGAATTTTATCAGTTGCGGAATTATTTTGAAATTTCTTAACATTTTTCTGCAGCCTTTTGATCTTTGGGAGTATGAGACTGTCTGCTTTAATCGACCCTTGGCTCCTTGTTACGTTGGTCTCCAGGACGACCTTGTAACCCCAATTCTTTTCTTCTTCAGCATCAAATAACGAAACAAAATTCCACAGAACCATGGTTTCCTCCTCTTGTTCCTTCGTTGCAGTGGTACTCTTTTTTCTTTTTTCATCTCCCTCTTCTGTTAGTCTAGAATCCAACAGCTGATTCATGACCAACGTCATTGAATTTATCCATTGCAGACAATTCTTTTCAGAGTGGGGTTGTTGGTGGAAAGTGAAATTTTTTTCCATCCCTACCTCTGTTAAATTCATAGATGCTAAATTGTGCGGGGGAGGTTGGGACTGATTGTTGTCCTCTCTTTTCTTGTAATAGGGCCTGTAGAACTTTTGAGTTTCCTTCTCTTTTTCCAAATCTATGATTTTATTAGAAAGTTTCTGCATCATTTTTGCCATACTTTCAAAATCTGGTGATTTCTCTTCCTTAGGCTTAGTAAACAATAAGGCTTTCCTTCTCCCACTTTTCTCTCCTAACTGTTCAAGATAATCTTTGATGCTTTCTCTTTCAGCCTCCACTATTTCTGCCTCTTCATAGGTTTCCGTCAAAGTAGGATTGACCCTACTTTTGGAAAACATGGCCAATTTAGGGCCTAAAGCTGAGGTATAATTTTCAATCAGGACTTTGTCTGAAGGTTTGTCAGCTTCAGAAAAATTCTTGAGGTATGCTGCAAATCTTTGAGTAAAACTATGCACCTTCTCCTTTCTCTCTTTCTTCAATGCGCATAGTCCTTTCATGAGGGTTGCATGAGTCTTATGAGTCACATACTTACTTCTGAAAATTCTCTCGAAGGTATTCCAATCAGGGATAGAGTTAGCGAGCAACCCAAAATACCATGATGCTGCAGCTCCTTTAAGGGTATGCGGGAATAGTCTGCAAACTACATCTTCATACTCCCCAGCCCTTAACCCTTCTATTACCAAGTAAAAACTTTGCAGGTGGTCATCTACTAGTATCTTCTCACTTGGGTCAAATATGGGCAGCATCTTTTCAAAGGATTGAGGGAAATCATGTAGCGGAGGTGTTAGATTTAAAGGTGATCTGGCTCTCCAGGCAGGTGGTGGATTCGGTGGGTTGGGTGGTTGATTGGCTTTGACGCCTGCCATAAGTCTGGGTGGAGAGTGGGGAGGTTTGCAAATAGGAATGTGAGCAGGAGAGCTGTGAGGAGTATCCGGGCCTTCTTGATTCAAAGGCAGTACAAATTCCTGTAAGGCTGTTTCTACTAGCTCTTCCCAATCCCCAACCAGCACTGAGTCTTCCAATATAGGGCGATCTTTCCTTTTATATTCTCTTCTGGGCAATTCAGGGATGATCGGCAAACCTCCAATCTTCTTCACGTAGGCCCTAGTGTGTCTTCTCAAATTATCAACAACTTCGTTGTTGACAGAAAATAGGTGTTCTCTACTCCTTTCTTCTGGAATTGGATTATGAATTCCACTACCTTCAAAACTGTTACCGGTGGAAAAGTCTCGGGAAAGCGGGTTTCTTCGGCCAACCATGCACTGGCGGCCCTCCTTCTAGCACCAGAAAATGTTGAGGCCTGGAAATTCGCAGGAAACAACAGCAAGGGATTCTCCCCAGTCAACGTTCCCAACTAGCTCGTGACTGTTTGGTGTAGGGAATCCGTCCGGTTTGCGGTCCGGCTATCGTGGGTCAAGTGACAAAAAAGGGTTTAACGGTTGCGGCTCGGTCCACCGTGTATTTTTTGTATTGTTTGACTTAATGTATGAAATGCACGTGCCTAATTAACAATGCAGGGTGATAAGGATGCAGGGATCAGTCACAATGTGATGCGCAGGTTCTTACCTCTCGTCTTAAACTCACAAGCATCCAAAGCACATATATGCAAAAAATTAAATACTAACTAAACTATCTCTAGAGTGCTGGATTTATTCATGAGTAATGCAATACTGTTCATGTGTTATGGCAAATCACAGATAGCTGCTCATATAACCAACCATATAAACATGAATAAAAGTATACATGATAAGATAGCTCATCAACAGTTAACACTCCCATTACTCATAGTGGAAAACATCTTGAAGGTACTAAAGAACATTCAGACAAGAACATAGGTTCAGGACGTTAGAACACTCTTACAGTTACTGAGACACGGTTGAAAATGAAATAGTTCACATTCAACATTGCTCATTTAATCACATTGATACATTCCACATGACACTTTCTCCAACAGGAAAAAATTGCAGTCTCTGGTTGCAAGACGAAATAGTTCCTCTTACAAGCATTTGTTTACAGGTTTTTCCCCGAAAAAAGCCCCTGTAACTTCTAACTTTCAAATATTTAAACAAACAGTAGATCGCTTGGGTTCCCCCCAACGAGTGACTTTTCCAATCCCTCAAAACATTTCATCTTCCCATTTTATTTTCTTTACGCATTCATGATCTGATTAGGAACTGATAGATCTTTCGGACTTGTGCCTTTGTCGCCATTCATTTTGTCTTTTCCTTCGTTTGTCCTACTAGTGATCCTAATGGCCACGGTTCGACCTCTTCCAGAACCTACCCATCTATGCCTGCGCGCCGTAGTGGTTTGACCAAGCTCCGGAACCCACCTGCAATCAAACGATGTGCATCATTCATTTGAACCGTATTCAAATCATATCAACTAAAACGGTTAAGCATTAAGAGAGGCCAAGTACTGCATTACAGCTACAAGGGTTAACGAACGCCGGCACCACTACTCCGTCTCCCTACGGGTTCCAAAGAAACCACCAACGACAGGAAAAGATATGACCTGAAATGCGGGTGGGAGAAGTTCCAATGAGAAGTCAGAAAAGCACCAACATCAGAAGCCCAAAAGCTTTGCCCGGCCTCAACGGCGGAAGAGACAAGGGCTAAGGACATGCGAAATGTGGGCGAGAAAAGTTTTAATCAGAAGTCGGAAGACATCACATCGGAATCCAAATGACTTTCCTAGCCGCAATGGTGGAAGAGAGAAGGCTACGGGTACGCGACTAAAAGGTCAACACGCATCGGCAGTCAGAGCGTTTTATACTTCGGGTGCTAAACCGCTTTGGGAGCCGCAACGATGGAAGAGGAAATGGCTACAGCTTCCGATTGAACAAAATGACGCCCAATCAAAAGGAGAATATTAAGCGTTCAGACAGCTTTAAAATTCAACAGCGGTCAAAATCTATTTCAGCTCCGAAACAGCGGCCCATCAAAGAACAATCAGCAAAACCAAACTCGACATCTGCGGCCCAAAACAACATCAAAACACACACAACTTCCGAAAATCAAGACGAGAGTTATTCTTCAAAATCATTCAAAATTAAAGCATGACCAAAAATTCAAGGATCCAAACGCTTAAAAACAACGCTAAATGATGAGGGGAGACCAAAATTTAAGAAATTTGGGGAAGACAGTTGCAGCTGCAACAGTGCTCTTCAATTGCAAAGACAGATGGTGTTTCTACAAATGTTGAGAGAGCCATATTTTCTTGAAACTCATGTCCAAAGATTTGATCGAGTTGGGAAAAAGACCGCGGAAAACCTATACAAGTTGTAGAAGAGAAAAACTAGTTTAATACATTCTCAGTAGTTTGGTCCTGAAGTTCCCAGGAATAGTCAGTAGGAAAGAAGAGATATTCAATATTTTCATCCCCAAAGGGACAATCTAACCACCACAAGGTTTTAATTACAGGTTGTGTTGGGGGATATAAAATAAGTCTCTGTGTAGACAACCCATTTGAAATGGTCATTTCCCCATCCCTACATCCTATAAAGGCATTAGCAGTGGATAAACATGGTCTCCCTAAGATAATAGGATGTCCTTTAGAAGGATGCTTTGATTCCACAACCATAAAGTAGACGGGGTATTCCCATGAAGCTATTAGTAGAATAATGTCATCCAAGACTCCAGTAGGTCCTACCGTGGTATGGTTTGCTAGTTCTAGGATTGAAGGGGTAGGTTGGAGAAACTGTCCTAACTGTAAAACTTCTAAAACTGCGGTGGTCATCATATTAATAGCAGATCCTAAATCGATAAGTGTATTATCTATAGCGGTATTATTTACAATCACAGACACTACTGGATCCCTTGGATTTGTATATTTTGCAATCGGAGATTGCTCTGTCATACATTCAGACATCTCTCCTATAACAGGAATTGTGAGGGGGTCCTTTTGCTTCTTTCTTGGGCGTTTAATGGATAATTCCTTTATTACCTTGCTGTAAATTGGTATATCCTTCATAGCTTGTAATAGAAGAGTTTTGACACAAATATTCTTTAATTAGTTGATAATGTCATACTCGGGACGAACTTCGGGTTTTTCTATTGCTAGTTGCTCCATAAATGGAGGAATACTTTGTTCTTGAATGGGTTCTTGTTGAGGATGGGTATGCATTGGGATCTTTGGAATATCCACATCCTACATAATAACATCATTCACAACTTCATTTGAATCTTCTTTGTCGTTTTCTTCACGAATGATGACTGATGATTTGGGCCTGTCATTTACAACTCTTCCAAATCCTAATTATATTTCATGTACAGGTACAGTCGAAATAATGTAGGATGGAATATTTTGCAACTCAATGCTATTAAGAGCTTGAGTTGTCTTATTATTTGGATTAGGTATCAGTTGTGTAGGTAACAATGTAGGTCGTGGAGGGTTTGTATTTTGAAAGTTATGAGGTTGTTGTGTAATAAGGGGAGCTGGAGGAACAAACCTTGGTAAAAATTGATGGGTATTGGCTAAGTCCTGAGAATATAGATAATTTGGTCCGGAGACAAGTGGTGGTTGGGGGTAGGATTGTCTCCTCCACCCCTGTGGCCAATACTATTGCTGAGTAAAATGAGGAGGGGGAGGATACTGGGGTGGCCAATGGTACCAACTTGTAGTGTTCCACTATTGAGGTGGTTGGTAAGGTTGGTAATAAGGTGGAGGTTGTGGTGACAAATTTGGATATGGTGGCGAATCCCTTGTTTGCTAAGGATACCTCTTGGATGTTTCACCAACATCCCCACTCTTGTATATGGCTTGTAACCCTAGTAACGATGGGAAATCATCTGTAGGATGCTCTTCTGTACAAATGTGACATACGGAGATGTTATTTAATGGGCATTCCCGTTGGGGATGTTTGGTTCTGCACCTTGGATAGAAAATGCTCATCGCTCGTCGTTCATCTTCTTGTATTTTCTTAGATTGTAACACATCTAGTTGGGAACCCATTATTCCTAAAATATTAGTTTTAAAATTTTCCAATAGGTTTCCTAATTATATCCTCGTGACTCGTCCTGAATCAGGAGTATTTCCTTTTAGATTCCTACTATAAGGCTCCGGAAGATTCCTTTTGCCTTTCCCCCTACTTCTGGAGTAATTTCTACATATCTCCTCGATTTGTGCAAAAGGTTTATGAGAGATATTGCCGAATGCCATGAGATTAAGGATTTCTACCAAGTCTTCTAACATCCCCTTAAGGAAGAGTGTTCGTACTACTTCTTCTTGAAGGTCATTATGTTTAGATTTATTTAATGTATAGATAAATCTATCGAGATAATCTTCCAAGCTCTCATCTTTGAGTTGCTATATCTTAAAGATATCGCTTCAAGAGTCTCTTGGTTTGCAATACTCTTGGTACTTTTGTAAGAATGTAGTTTTCATATCTTCCTAGGGCTTGATGCTAGATTTTCCTAATCTCGTGAACCATCTTAAGGAAGAGTCTTTTAATGTAGCCGAAAAAAGTTTAAATTTATGGGAATCTTGTAGATAGTTATAACTTCTACAGAGGATGTCAAACTCAAACAAAAATGTGTCCGGATTTTCATTACCTTTCCCATAGAAAGTAGGTAAGGAGTAAGGAGGGATGTTCTTCATATTTATATCTTGTGCAGTGTCTAAAATAGGGAACCCGAAGGTAGTTTTAGTTCAGGTTTCTCTTTCTCCTTCATCATTTCTAATCTCGTCATTATCTTCATTCTCTCCCCGTCGCTCCATGTAGGATTCATTCCTAAAGAGTGTGTACCTAGAATGCTCCTTTCGAGGTGATAGTGGGCTGTCCCAACATTATTTTTCGGGGGAGATCTTCCTACGATCAGCTATGTTTTTATTAGGTCCTATAGGAATGGTTGGTGCTACTGTGGAGGTTTCTATTTGTGAAATAACTGTATTTGGTGAGCCACCAAAGAGGGCTTGTACTTGGACAGGATCAATGAAATGAACAAAGTTAGGATCCCCTACTAATGAAAAAGTTGTATTGTTAGGTTTCTACACTAGTGAAGGGTTGAGGGTTTCCAAAGGTTGACCTTCTTGAATTTCTTTAGCAATGGGATCCTTAGGATCTTCTGCTAGGATTTCCTCCCCGTCTATGGCTTCTCCTATAAAATATTTAGGTCTCCAAGAAGAATTACTTCCTATGTGGGTTTTCCGATACCTTTCTACTGAGTTAGTGGTTGGAGTATTTTGTCCCCCGTAAAGGTTACTAGGGATTTTAATAAGGTTTGAGAATGAGCTCTAACGTATCGACCCCTAGAATCTCTAGGTTTGTTCATGAAAAACTAAACTAAAGGGAGACCTATACTACTAATACTACTGCTACTGGATTTGGGGGCGCTTGTTATAACAGATGTGTAGGTTCTTACCTCTCGTCTTACCGGTCCCCTGCCACCAGCCTATTAGTAAACTTTATAAAGAAATTCTACTTATTATACCGTACTGAACAACTCCCCGGCAACGGCGCCAAAAATGTTGGGTGCTATAATGTCTTAATTAATTCAGGTAATATTTAATTATCGACCGAGGGTGGTAAACTTTGATTTGACACAAAGTATATGCGAAGGTAGAGGGATTCCTAGGGTGTCGTAGAAATATTTTAACAAAAAAAGATCTTTCAAAATGAAAAACCGAGTCAAAGTCCTATAAATTCAACTAGAAAGGTAACTAAACCAAATAGAGTGCTAGACTAGAGCAGTATCAAGCTATACTACTCTATTCTATAGACAAATACTAAAAGATAAAAATATAAACAAGTAAACTTTAAGAAAATAAACTTCCTTTTTACTTAACTATTCCACCTTTTAATGTAAGAAAGCTTCATAAACAACTTCAGAGATTAACTATACAATGCATTATAACAAAATTACAACAATTGGAAACACTTTTACAAATTCAACAACTTAAGCTATTCATACAATTAACAAACCTACATAATGGTAAAACTAAATTTTTTAGTTCCACTCTCCTTGGTTGTTATTTGTATTTGCATTTACTATGATTGGAACTTGAGGAGTAGTGTCAAAATGGCTTTCAAAAGAAGTAAAGAAATTGAATGGAATCAAATTGAATTTAACTTCTACAAATATGTGCAAACTAAGGAAAGTCCAATTACATGTGATGGTAAACATGGTGATCTATTCCATAAGGAAATAATTCTTAATTAAAAAGATATTATGAACAACTAATCTAATAAGAGACGAGATCCCTTTTTAAAGATTACCTTCATAAATAACAATTCAAATGTAAAGAAAATCCAGCTTATATACAAGTAACAGACCTTAATGAAAGAAGAAGTAGAAAACTTAATCATGAATATTTAATTGGAAGTAAGTAGAAAACTTAATAAAGAATATTGAATTATGAAGCAAGCATAAAACTTAATAAATAAGATTGAATTATAAATATAACTCTTTTAAGTCCTACTCTTGAAGTCTCTTCAGTTACCACACAGTGAAAGAAACAGGTCCTACTGCTATAACTAATATAAAAAGTGTTAGTGTACTTCTCTAGATTTTTAACATGTCTAACCCTAAACTTGACATACACAAGGATAAATCAAATCAAACTAAAGATATAATTATCACATGTTATGACAGTATTAAAGAAGGAAATGATAAACCAAAAGAAACAGAGTCACAAAGCATAACTCAAAACATCTTCGGGATGAAAAGAGAGAAAAATAGGAATAAATCTTTAATAAATACTTTAAATAGTCTAACCTAAGGCTTTAATAATAAACATAACCATTATCTAACTACCATAGTCAAAATATAATAAAAAAGATAAAGAAACAGAGCATAAAACATATTAAAAACACTAAAGGCTGAATGAAGGGATGGATAACAGACTAGAAGATAGATCTGAATGACAGGCAGAACAAGTTGTCTGAATGAAAGTTTGCATGAAGAAAACTCTAGAATTTTAAGAAATAGTTAATCTAATTGATTTTGAGATCAGCTGATTCATGCACATGATAACAAAATGCATAAGGAATGATAAACAACCCTACTTAATGATCAAATTCAATAGTAAAGTAACTTAAACTAATTCATAATTATAAAGACGTCATTTTCTATTGCATTTTTCAACAAATTGAAATATAACTAAATGAATTTATAACAAAGCAGAAGTAAACAGAACTGAACCTACTGTAACTTGATCCTACAATATCAAAGCAGTCTACTCTATGTATTTTCCAACATAGAACTGAATAGTAAGCTGAAAAACACTGAAAAAGGGAATTGAAATCAAACGTATGCGCAACCGGTCACTTAATTCATGAAGGGAAACTACATTAATAGCATAACATCAAAGTATAATCTATGCTACAGGAAATATTGACATAAACGATTGCAGAAACTCAATCATATACAACAATTATAAATGGGACTACGCTAATTGCAAAGAAAGAGAGAACAGAAATACACAAAGATAAAAACTGCTGGTTGATGAGGGGCCCTCTCAGCAATCAGGGTGGCAACTTGCTAAACGCTTACACGAACACGATCATACTCAGCATAAACATAACTTCTATTAAATTGAGGAACAATATTACAGAGTTCTTTAACAATGACTGATTATATGCATAAACTGGCTTTTTTAACCTTGCACTCGCATGGAGGCGTTTACATATATATATCGTTTACATGATTGAGCAAGTCAACCCTTTAGTGGCCGACCGCTCTCTAAATTTAGTCAACCATTAGTGTAATCAATTGTTCACATGCCAACACATAGAGTTCCTCCTTCTCCTTTGCTCGTTGATTCTCCATCGTGCGTGATGTGGCGTGAAGGTTCTCATTGGCATGGACTAGTGGCATGGTGTCGAGCAGAGGAGCACGCTGGCGAGTCTTCTAGAATGAGGATCGTACTACCACCAAGACGTGTGGACAATAGGTAGTTTTGTCACATCCCCAGTTTTGACCCCGTTTGCATGATGTATATATTGTAAATAATCGTGGTGAGGAGCTCAAGGCAAAATCCCCACCATCGATTTGGTTGTGTGTGTGTTTCGGCAATGGGATAGTTGCCGATGGTTTATTGTGCCATTTGGCACATTATAATTCGGCATCATGTAAATACGCACATCAAATAAAATAAATCACAACCAGCGACGGCAATGCAACGTTGAATGAAAAGGGCATGGTTCCAAAGGATAAGGGGTGGGGGATGTCAAACCTTGGTTATGGGGGAAAAACCCATGTGTTTTACCACCTTTGTTGTTTGCCACCTTTCCTTGTCAACCTCTTTAATGCTTCAGTTGGTGGTTGAGGAGTTATGGCTGATTGGTTGAGGGCATTAATTGCTGGAGGAATCGTGGGTAAGGAGGCAAGCAACTCCATCTTCCCCACGACGCCATTCTCCCTTGTCGGTTCACTCTCATGTCTAGCCTTCACCTCCACGACTGTGGTTTGGGAAATTCGGATCCTCACGCAGAGAGGCGTTTTGTTTTGTTCCTCCGATTGTCTATTCACTCACGTGCAGAGAGACGTGTTGTTCATCCTTGCGTAGGCTGGGAGTCTTGCTCTATCCTCCTCACGTAGAGCTGTGGGACTCTGCGTGGTTTTGCTCACGCCGGGAGCAAGAGGAATCGTGGCTGTCAGTTGGGATTCTCGGGTGCAGGAGCCATTCATGCTCAGGGTCGTGTGCCTGTTTGTTCCACACCAGTTTCGGTGGTATGTATACGTCTCCCTGTTGATTGTGGCTGTGTAGGCTGTCAATTGTGGTCTGCGGTTGTATTTTCCTCCTGTCCATGCCGAGATTATGTTTCTCTCCGTTATCGGACTATGTAGTTTTCCGTCATTTCAGTGTGGGATGGGAGCTATCATCTTCCCTCATGTTTCGTTGGCTGAGTTTCCCTGTTGTTTGGGACTGTATATAGCTGCCATCATTTTTACTGTGAGTTTGTGGATGTTGATTGCCACATCTGTTGGTTGAGTCTCCCATGGCTATGCTGGGAGTTCTGTTTCTTATCCACTGTGGGCTGTGGATTGTTGCCACTATTTTTATTGTGTAATTGGGTTGCTGATATACCCTGGTTTGGGTGTTGGTTTGGCTGTTGGTGTCCCCTTGGCTATGTGTAAGCCTTCATTGACCCTTATCCTTGGAGGAATCATGCCCAGCTCGGGGGTGGCAGCGTTGCTGAGAGATTGATGAGCACGCTGGCCTATGGTTGGGTGGAACATTACAGCGACGTAACTGGTTGTAGGGTGAATTCTTCCTCAATAGATAAGTGCTGATGGTTATTTTATCTTTGCAATTAATGTACTGTTTCATGGATCATGATGAACATGGAAATGCTAGAATGTATATGCTTGTTTCCGCTGTATGATTGAAGAATTATGCATCTGTGTATGTTTGTATGCTTATGCATCTTAATATGCATCCTGTAAGCTTTTAATTCAGCATTGATTTATCCCTGTTTATGTTCATTTGGGGCTGTTTGCCCAGCTGTGTTTGATGTTCGTCGCATCCTCATCGCCTGTCTGAGGGTCGGGGACGTGACAAGTTTGCAGACCGTTCCATGCTTTAACGTTTGGGAATCTATCATCAACAGCGCGCGGTTGGCTCGACGAGCTAAACGATGAGCTAGACAGTGAGCTGGATAGTGAATTGGATATGCTCTATGCATATCTAGGGTGGATGCGTTGTCTGTTCATTGGATCATTGAAGACTATGGTCTATAATAACGATTTCATGCATTAACATATCTTTGAATATCATCAATTTAACTAATAAAATCATGAAATAACAAGAATGAACCAGAACATGCATAAATCCAAAATATAGTCGTACCTGGGTCTGAATAATGCGCTGCAGGATAGAAATGTTGAAGAGTGTAATCTCACCCGTAGTTAAGCTAGTAAGTTAGGTAACCCATGGTATTTACTCACCTATGGTATTCACCCATAATATTATTGTTTTCCATTTCCTATTTAATCTGCTCTTAATAATGAGAAGGCAATCAACTGCCCATTGTGCTTCTGTTGCTTCATTCTATTCTTTCACATGGTATTAGAGCTTAAGGCCTGATCCATCCATTGTTGGGGTAATCCTTTTCACAGAGTGGAAAGCACTGTACGGATCTATTGCCTACGGAGCTACAACACTTTATTTTTTTTCTATTTTTTATTTTTATTTTCCAGATATAATATTTGGGTTGTCTCTAACCCTAAAAAAAATGTGGAGCTCTACTACACTGAATCTGTTTTTGTTTTGGGGAACGGATCTCCATCCGTTTAGATCTTCCACCTCCAGATCTAGATCATGAACCACATATTTTGTTTTAGATCTGATATTGCTCAGGGTTTCATTTTTGAAGCTATTGCCAGATTTTTTTTAGTTCTGATCCGATCTGCACTGATTTAAAAAAAGAAGAAGAGATGTCCATTGTTTTCCAGAGATCTCCATTTGAAGCTATTGCCAAAGTTTGCCAGAAATATACATTGTTCCACATTGAGTTACCGAGGCAGCCTAGCTCGGGAATTTTTTTCTTTTTTTTTATGGCAAGGCTGTGCCACATTATTTAAAAAAAAAAGAGCGTTACCACTCTTGGGCACCGCTCCTTTCACATAGGAGAAAAGCGGTGCCACTGCCCATATTGAAGAGGAAAGAAGCGGTACCACCACTCTGCCCATGTTTAGAGAAATGTGTGAATTGCCTGGCACTTGCACCAATCCTCGGCACCGCGCCGCCCCATTGCTCATTGCCCGATCACTTGGAGCGGTGTTGTTTTTTTTTAATATTTTTTTTATTAAAAAGAAAAAGCAAGGTATTTTTTTTATATTAAAAAAAAACAGGCTAAGCAAGGTTTTTTTTATATTAAAAAGGGGCTAAGTAAGGAATTAAAAAAAAGGGCTAAGCAAGGCATTTTTTTTGTTTAAAAAAAAGCCAAGGGCAAATATTTTTTTAGTCATAATCGATGGCTCATACAAGCTCTTTGAAGCCGATCTCCGGACATGTTCTGATCGGATCTAACTATGAATTTTGGTCTATCAAAATGAAGACATTTCTACAACTCAACAAATGTTGGGATATGGTGGAAACCGAGTTCAAAGAACCTGAAGCGGTTTCCTTGGCTGCAATGAATAATGCTCAGAAGAATGCTCTCGAAGCTCGCCGAGACCGAGATCTCACAGCCACATGTATGATCCAAAGTTGCATTGAAGAATCCATTTTCCCACGGCTCTCAGGTGCTACCAATGCACATCAGGCTTGGAATCTGCATGCATCATCCTACAAGGGAACCGATCGAGTTAAAACAGTAAGACTGCAAACCCTACGCCTTCAATTTGAAAGTTTGAAGATGAAAGAGTCGGAAACTATGGCTCAGTTCATGACTAGGGTTTCGGGTATTGTGACTCGATTCCAGACCTATGGTGAACCGCTAGAACAAAAGATCGTTATTCAAAATATTCTTCGGTGTCTCACCAAGAAGTTTGCTATGGTAGTGACTGCCATAGAAGAAGCAAAATATCTGTCTAAGTTCACCCTAGAAGAATTGACTGGATCTCTTCTATTTGATGAAGCGTGATTCACTCAAGAAGAATCATTGACCAATGCATTCAGCGCTTAGGCTTCCCTCAACAGAGGTCGAGGCAAAGGAGGACGAGGTAGAGGAAGAAGAGGTTGATGGTCTCGATCTACAAAATACATAACCAGTCACAATCATGAACACTCAGAGCATTCAGAACACTCTCACAACTCTCAAGGTTAGAAGGGAGGAGGCAAGAGATGGACCAATAAGTCCAATTTTCACTGTAACTACTGCAAGAAGTATGGGAACTATGAAGGAGAATGTAGAAAGAAGCAAGCACACCAAAACAATAACAAAAACAATAGCAGAGCCAATGTCTCCAAAGAAGAAGAAGGCTCATCAGAGGTGATGTTTCTGTCTTATCAGGCAACTGAAGAACACTGTAGCTCAGATCTATGGCTACTAGATAGCGGTTGCAACAATCAGATGACAGGTAACAAGTCATTATTGTCTAGTCTGGATTCCTCTGTTGTAATGAATATCAAGCTAGGAGATGACTCCCTGGTTCCAGGAAAAGGAAAAGGTATTATTCCTGTACTTAGTAATCGAAATGAAAAAATTTCCATTCATGAGGTGTTTTATGTACCTCATTTGACTGTAAATTTGATCAGTATAGGTCAATTACTTCAGAATAAGTATGATGTTAGGTTTCATGATACATACTATGCTATCTATGATAAACCTCCCTGTAAGAGACTCATAGCCAAAGTTTAAATGACCAAGAATAGAATCTTTCCTCTTTGTCTTAGGAGTGCTAACCTTCCACATCCTGTAGCTCATACAGTTTCCATTCAAGAGGAATCCTAGTTATGGCAATGTAGATTCGATCATCATCCCTTTAAGCGTCTCAATATCCTACACAAACACTCAATGGTCATAGGATTACTAGTTATTCATAAACAATCCAACACTTGTGAGGATTGTATCACTAGTAAAGATCATAGGGATAGTTTTCCTACTTCCACATCTCGAGCCAAAGAGCAACTTGAGTTAGTTCATACAGACCTTTGTGGACGCATGCAAACCCAATCCATAGGAGGCAGTTTTTATTTTCTCATGTTTATTAATGATTTTAGCAGAAAAACATGGATTTATTTTCTTAGGCACAAATCAGAGAGCTTCTCCAAGTTTAAAGAGTTCAAGGCTCTCACTGAGAAGCAGTCTGGAAAGTCCATTAAAATGCTCAGGTCAGATGGTGGAGGTGAATATGATTCACATGAGTTCTTATAATTTTGTAAGCAGCATGGCATTTAGAGACAGTTAACCACTAGATACACTCCACAGCAGAATGGAGTTGCTGAACGGAAGAACCGGACGATCATCAACATGGCCCGTAGCATGTTGTCACACAAGAAGCTGTCAAATGAGTATTGGGCTGAAGCTGTTGGATGCTCAGTCTACTTGCTCAACAGATCACCCACAGTGACTATCCAAGACAAGATTCTTGAAGAAGCATGGAGTGGCACTAAGACTAGTGTCTCACATCTCAGAATCTTTGGTTTTGTTGCCTTTGCGCATATACTTGATGAACTCAGAAGAAAGTTATACAAGAAAAGTGGGCGCTACATTTTCATTGGTTATAGTGAACAGCACAAGGCATACAAGCTAAGTAACAGGACACTTCCAAATAGGGCCCATGTGCCGTATTCCACGTGTCGGACACGACACTTGCCCTAATACGTGTCCAACACCATAATTTTCGTGTCCCAAAATCTGGACACTTTCCAACACGTGTCGGACACTTGCCAAGAATGTGTCTTGATTTCCGGACATGTGTCCTGTCAAAAAGGGTATAAAGGAAGAGGAGGATAGAGGAAAAATATATGACAGTAATGTTAATTTTGACATGGAGGAGCAGGAAGACGATTGACAATGGCTAGTACCATTGATGAGCTATTATATTCTTACCTGTGGCTATTTAGTATTTTCATTTTGTATCTAGTAGGACAGTAAATACTAGACTTAGTACTAAGTAGTATCTACTCTATTTTGTATTTGTCGATGGCATTCTCTTGAAATACATTTTGATTTTTGTGGTTTATTGAGAAATATCAAATATGCAATTTATGGTTCAAAGTTCATGATTCATTGATAATTTTATTAGTGATTCATCATTGTCAAATTTCAATTGAACGATATTATGATTGATGTACATTGTATATACTACTAGTTTTTAAAAAATGTAGATCTTTATGTATTTTTTTAATATATATATATAATTTTTAAATATATATATAAAACGTGTCCCCCGTGTCCTATTTCTGGGGTTCTCGTGTCTCGTGTCGAATACTCGTATTTTCGTGTCCTCCGTGTCCCGTGTCCTCGTGTCATGTGACTTAGCATACAAGCTATATAATCCTGTCACCAAGAAGCTTGTGGTGAGCAGAGACGTAAAGTTCATTGAAGACAAATGCTGGAGTGATCCTTCAGACATACAACATGAAGATCATTCATATCAGCCAAATTTACCTATCAGACTTCCAAGATTGGAAGTACAACAACAAGAAGATGTAGCAGATGGTCCACCATAGAACCGGAAAACCAAAAGATTGAGAGAGTTATATGAACAAACTCCAATTCTAGATAAGTAACTTCAGTTTGCTCTCTTCTCCTGTTAACCCACATCTTTAAATGAAGTAGTGAAGGATGCACAGTGGATTAAAGCCATGAATGAAGAGATCGATGCAATAGAGAAAACGAAGACTTGGGATCTTGTTGACATCCCTGCAAACAAAACCAGTATTGGAGTCAAATGGGTCTATAATACCAAATTGAATGAAAAAGGACAACTTGAAAAGCACAAAGCAAGGTTGGTTACCAAATGTTATACACAAAAGTATGGTGTAGATTATGATGAAACCTTTGCTCCTGTAACAAGGATAGATACCATCAGAGCTATACTTGCCATTGCAACACAAAATCAATGGCCTATGTATCAAATGGGTGTGAAGTCTTCCTTTCTTAATGGCATTCTTGAAGAAGAAGTTTATGTAGACCAGCCACCTGGTTATACTGTCAAGGGTCATGAAGACAAAGTGTATAAGCTGAAAAAGGCCTTGTATGGTATAAAACAAGCTCCATGAGCTTGGTATAGTAGGATTGACTCCTACGTCATCAACAATGGTTTCAACAGAAGTAGCAATGAGCCCACTCTGTATGTCAAAATGGAGCAAGGTAAAATATTGATGGTATGTCTTCATGTTGATGACATGATTTACACTGGTAATTTGATGCTTGAATATTTCAGGACAGTCATGAAAAAGGAATTTGAAATGATTGATCTAGGACTGATGAAGTACTTCCTTGGCCTGGAAGTTACTCAAATTGATAAAGGTATTTTTATCTACCAACATAAGTATGCTACTGATATTTTGCATAGATTGAGAATGGATAAAGGTAAACCAGCAGAAACCCCTATAGCTCTTGGCACCAAGTTAACCAAGAATGGTGATGAACCAGCAGTAAACAATACACTCTATAAACAAATAGTAGGCAGTTTAATGTATTTGAATGCAACTAGACCTGATTTGATGTGTGTTGTCAATCTTATTTCCATATTTATGGAGTCTCCCAAAGACTGTCACTGGAACGTTGGAAAAAGAATATTGAGGTATGTTGCAAGCACACTTGGATATGGCCTCTGGTACACTCATACACTAGACAATACTCTTACAGGGTACACTGACAGTGGTTTTGTAGGTAGTCTTGATGATAGGAAAAGCACATCTAGTTATGCTTTCCATTTGGGTACAAATCTGATCTCGTGGGTATCTCAAAAACAACCCATTGTGAGCATGTGTTCTGTAGAAGCAGAATATGTAGCAGCCACCACAACAGCTTGCCATGCAATTTGGCTAAGAAGACTATGGAAGGATATGGGACACAGTGCAAAAGATCCCACTTCTATTTTCTATGATAATAACTCTGTAGTACAATTGTCTAAACATAATGTATTTCATAGAAAAACCAAACACATTGACACTCGCTATCATTTCATTCATGAGTTAGTCAATGATGGACAAATTTCTTTACTGTTTTGTGGCTCTAAGGAGCAGTTCGCTGACATGTTCACCAAACCATTGGGAACATCTGCATTTGTATATCAGAGAGAGCACTTAGGCATTGACAATGTTGATGATGTACTACCAATTGAGATTAAGGGGGTGTGTTGAAGAGTGTAATCTCACCCGTAGTTAAGCTAGAGAGTTAGGTAACCCACGGTATTTACTCACCTATGGTATTCGCCCATAGTATTGTTGTTTTCCATTTCCTATTTAATCTGCTCTAAATAGTGAGAAGGCAATCAACTTCCCGTAGTGCTTCTGTTGCTTCATTCTATTCTTTCACAAAAAAACATGTCAAAAGGTGACAAAACATATGTCAAAGATGTAAATCAACAGCCGAAAATGATGACAAAACTAGGATTAACAGTATACACTGCCTGAATAAAAGACAAAACAATACGGATTCCACCTTAGGATCCGTGCCCATTAATGACTGTATGGACCTTGGGTACTGTTCCAAAGAACCTTGCGATCTGCGCCAAAACCTCCTTGGGATCTATGCAAAACCACCTTGGAAATGGAGTCAAAATCACCTCAGTATCTTCGTTGAAACCACCTTGGGTATTGTGCAAAGCCATCTTGAACCAATGCAAAAGCCATGTTCCCATCTTGGTTTTTTTGTTTTTGTTTTTATAGTGGTTTGTAGGTTGTTTTGGGGCGCGGGTTAGAGGGTCAAGTGCCCTTTGGGCTCTCCTATTCCCACCTGTAACTTCTAGCATAAATTTGTCGTTATCCACCCAACTAATGGGATTTGTCCCGATGGTAAAGTTTTTGGTGTTATGGGGCATAGGTCCTAGGGTCAAACCCATGGGCCTCTCCCCAATCTTAGCGATTTTGATATGGTTTAAAGTGATGGAAGACTATAGTGATGGCTCGTGGTTTAACGATATATCATGGACCATAGTGTTGGCTCGTGGCATATTTTTCTGGCATGGAATATGGTAACGATGGCATGGTGTGTTGGCAAGAGTTCACATTACATGGTATATAGTATAAGATTCTAGATGGGCCCCATTTTCACAACAAACATTATTTCAACTTCATATACAAGATTTACCCTATACATAACAAGGAATATTGACGGGGAAGTTTGTTATGCAATATTTGTGAAGAATTTGGAAGGCTTGAAGGTCATGGGTTTGATTCCCATGCACTCAACAATTTTTTACAAACCACTACATTAACCATTTTTTTCAAAGTAATTTTTTTTTATCATTTTAACAGTTTTTTGTCGAAAATTCGAAACCTTAATAACTTCTACGACCAAAGGTCGTTTCACACAAGGCGAGCGTTGACGGAAAGATGTCGATGAGATCTTTTACCATGTAAGCTTTATTTTTCTATTCGAATAGTTTTACCTTAATTAACTATGGAATGTCCTCCTGGATCAAACCATCCTACTAGGAAGCTTTTGGACCACAAAAAGTATATTTTCATCCATAATACAAGTGAGGACATGTTCATCTCACTTGTCTCGTATCACTTGTCCATTCTTCTTGGAACTTGTACATATGACTCAACATAACAACAATCAACATTCCACTGACATTGATAAGTACATTAATCTTATTTCCAATCAAATCTTCATTCAATATTGTTGGAACAAACCATATACTGTTGATCAGTAGTAAGATAAATATTAAAATTGAACATTTTAAAGAGATTGTACCCATATCATGATAATTTTTTACCATAGAAACAATATCAACCATAAAAGGTGCATTGTAGTGAAATGACACTTCCTTTTCATACTTAGGATTCTTTTTCTCCTTACACGACATAGACATAAGTGTCGAATTTCAACTTGCATTAACAACCCTTTTTAGTTGTTGTGTAGTGCCCAATGATTTGTTATTTTTAAATGAATGTGAATGTACTATGTACTCAATTCCTTTTCTATATAAGATTGCTTTTTATCTTATGTTTTCTATATAAGAATGTTTTTTTATCATATTAGTACGGACTACTCAACACAATTCCACATATATCTAGTGAACCACATCAAATTCAACCTCATCTACAAACATAGATGTAATTGCAAACTGTAGATCATATTGTTTTGTTACTTGTAATATTTTATCTTTGCATACCCAACCTAATGGATAAGGTTTCTTCTGTGGTTTTGTTGTTAATTCCAATTGCTTAACTACTTCTTCTGAAATGAGATTAGCTTGGGATCCACTATCGATGAGTGTGTCGATCTTAGTTTTTTTTGTAATCACCCTTATATGAAACAATGCATTCATTTTATCCTTAGAATTGACATGCTTTTTAGAAGTAAAATCACATGAAGAACTAATGTTAGAATCCTTACCAACAATAGCTTTACCTTTCACACCTCCAAAATTTTGGTTTCAACCACTTCGGTTTCAATTCTAGATGTAGTACCCAACATTTTGCCTCATCGTGCCATTGCTTTTAACAATGCAAGCATGTAGTCTTCTCATCACCTTTCTTCATTGTAGGTGCATGTTTACCTTTCCCTTTTTTCCTTGCCTTCTTTTTCCTGGCAGGATTTAGTTGAAGAAATATCATGAACATTCTTCCCTTTGGATTCAATGTGTGTGCCTTGCACACATACCTCGTCAAGGTTAGTAGGATTAAACACAAGTATTGTATGACGCAAATAACTATGTAACCCTTCAATAAAATTAAGAAGTGTTTCTTGAGAGTAACGAGGTATACTTAAAATCAAAGCTCTCTTTTTGAATTCCTGAGTGTACTCGTGTACATTCTAACCTTTACCTTACCTTAAATTTTTCCAATCTATCATGGCTTGTTGTATGTAGCCAAATGGATAAAATTGTTTTTTAACGTAGCAGTAAATTAATACCAGGAAGGAATAATTTTACCTTTTGAAAGGAGATCCTCTTGTGTCTTAATCTCCAACCAGATGAGTGCGGTACCTCTAAGACGGAAAGTAGCCAACTGGATCTTTTTGCTTTATGATCTGCAAGATTCTGATTCTTGCAATACACCTCAATATTCCTGATCCAATCAGCTATTTTTTCTATGTTAAGTTCACCATTATATGTGGGCAAATAAAAATTAATAGCAAGTTTCAAATAAAGTAAATCAAACTTAGTATTCTCAGGTTGTTTCTTTGGATTTGAAAATGCAATAATGGAGCTTTCAGAAGAAGCAGAAAAAGATGGAGAAGAAGGCTTAGAAGGGTCTTTTCCTTTTCCCGAAGTATTATCCTTTTCTTTCTCCTTCTTTGTTTTGTTCTTTTTCAATCTCTCTTGATAATCCACAAACAACTTTTCTACTTTGTCTACCATCTAATAGAAAGCCTTATAGAAGGCCTTCTCATCTTCTCCTTAAGGTTCTTCATTTGCCATTTTCTCTCTTCAATGTGCACGTGCAATATCTGGATTAAAAGCTCCAAGTACTCCTTCACCTCACTTTAGCCTCGACCTTGTTTACATAAACTCACAATGCAATGCTTATTAAGCTCTGATACCAAACTTGATCTAAAAATCTTTAGGATCTTTTTAACCATTAAAAATTGCATGTGAATTTTATATGTCAATTACTTATAAATAGGCTTTAAAGTTGGAATTTAAATGCTTAAACATACACACATAAGCAAATAAACAGTAAGCAAACCATGAAAATGATAGACAAGAGCTGATAACAGAGTTCACCCCTCCTGGGCTACATCTCCAAGCCACTTCCAATGGGAAGGACGATCTTTATTCAGTCTTCAAAGCTTACAATAATGGGTTTCTGGAACCACTTTTGTTTTCTGTCAGTAATCACAAAAAATTGACAACACCACTACCATCCTCTCGAAAGTTTGAGAAAAATGAGTATATACTCGACTAGGTTTTCCTAAGTCCTCCTCTGACACACAAATCAAGAAAATATTCATGCATAAAAGACAAAACAGTACGGATTCCACCTCGATATCTTTTGCCATTAATGACTGTATGGACCTTGGGTATTGTGCCAAAGCACCTCGATATTTGTGCCAAAATCGCATCAGGATCTGTGCAAAACCACCATGGAAATGGTGCCAAAACTACCTCAGTATCAGTGTTGAAACCACCTTGGGCACTGTGAAAAACAATCTTGGATTGCGTGCAAAAATTGCATCCCAATCCTGGTTTTTTTTCGTGGTTTTTAGGTTGTTTTGGGGCGTGAGTTGGAGGGCCACGCACCCATTCCCCGCCCCGCCCCCACCCCCTATTCTCACCTATAAGCTTTAATATAAATCTTTCGTTAGCTACCCAACTAATGGGATTTGGCCCGATGGTAAATTTGTTGGTGTTATGGGGTAGAGGTCTCAGGGTTAAACCCGTGGGGCTCTCCCCAACCTTCACGATTTTGATATGGTTTAATGTGATGGCAGAATATGGTGTTGGCTCGTGGTTTAACGATATATCATGGACTATAGTGTTGGTTCATGGCATAGTTTTGTGGCATGGAATATGGTAACAGTGGCATGGTCTGTTGGCAAGAGTTTGCATCACATGGTATATAGTATAAGTTCTAGATGGGGTTCTCGATATATCATGGACTATAGTGTTGGTTCATGGCATAGTTTTGTGGCATGGAATATGGTAACAGTGGCATGGTCTGTTGGCAAGAGTTTGCATCACATGGTATATAGTATAAGTTCTAGATGGGGTTCTCGATGTTGACATGGGGTTGAGGGATAAGCCCTTGGCCCTGCCCCATTTTCACAATAAACATTATTTCAAGTTCATATACAAGATTTACCCTATACATAACAAGGAACGTTGGCCTATACATAACAAGGAACATTCGTGGGGCAGTTGCGTAAGTGAGCTTTGTGAACACTTTGGCAGGCTTGGAGGTCATGGGTTCAATTGCCATGCACTCCACATTTTTTTACAAACCACTATATTAACCATTTTTTGGGTCATTTTTACACATTTTTGTCGAAAAATCACACTTTAATAACCTCTGCAACCGGAGACACTTTCACACGAAACGAGCGTTGATGGAAAGTTGTCGACGAGATCTTTTACCCTATAAGATTTATTTTTCTGTTAGAATATCTTGATCAACTATGGAAGATCATCCTGGATCAATATAATCCTTAAAATGTCATGAGAAATCAAAATACATACTATGTACAAAAATGATGAACACGGAGCACAACTAAAAAGTAGATAAGGGAGATGAGTTACACAATAACTCATTGAAGAAAATGATAAGCTCTTCCAAATACCTCAACACATTCATAAATTGATATATATATATGTGTGTGTGTGTCTTTTCCAATTCATTGGACATGTAAACCCTTTATTAGGCCAACCCATTTACATATAAATTTATTCCATATATACTCTCTTGGGATCATTTCATATACATTTATTCAACAAATGCTCCCCTCAGATTATATCAATAACAATATGAAATTTAAAGTTGAATTCACTTATAAACCTTAAATAATATCAATATAGAAAAATTAGAAATTGATTTTATAATACCTTATTTTCATTTTCTTAAAAAAAAAGTTATTTATAGCTCGTTTTCATATAAACAATGACAATTGAGAAGTATACTTAACAAAAAAGTTATTTATTGCTAATTTTCATACAAACAATGACAATTGAGAATTATACTTAACAAATTATGGTTTTAAATCTTCAATTACTAACAAGTTTTATGATTATGTTTCTGTATGCAGTATTTAAATCGAGAAATTACAAATATTGAAGAAAGAATTAACATTCTAGAATCATCAAAAAGGTAATATAACTTCCAAATTTAGTCCATGCAATCGAGTTTAATTTTGTATCTTATCAATATATCTTTATCTTTATGCAATGGAATCAATATTTTATCTTATCAATATATGTTTATCTTTATATTTTTTATTTATGGCAGAAAGATGTTGGGCGAGTGTTTGGAATCATGTTCAATGAAGGAGTTGACTCACTTAGAGAGCCAAGCTGAACGAGGACTCAGGGTTATACGAGCACGAAAGGTACATATAACAGCATCCTACTTATGTTAATTTCTGGTGTGTGTGTTTTGAAATGTTAAAAAATAATTCTATAATGAATTTAATTTTTAGTATTTTTCTTAATGGTAAAAAACAATCCTACATTTGATAACTTCTATATTATTTTGGTTATCTACTTTTGGACATGTACCAGACTCACATATTGGAGGATCAAATAAAACAACTTGAAAGAAAGGTAATATGCATAGCTTGACAATTCGCTCGTTTTTTTTGTGGGGTAGAAAATATTTGAGAATGCACAATTACCTATTTGTTAATGTGAAAGAAAAAGAGCATAGCAAACATAAAACATATGGGTAGATGACTGCCTTCTCATTATTAGAAGCTGATTAAATAGAAAATAAAGAGCAATAATACCGTGGGTGAATACCACGGTTAGGTAAATACTGCTGGGTAAATACCGTGGGTTACCGTGAGATTACTTTCTTCAACACACCTCCTTAATCTCAACTGGTAGTACATGTTCAGCATTGTCTATGCCTAAGTTCTCTCTCTGATATACACATGCAGATGTTCCCAATGGTTTGGTGAACATGTCAGCTAACTGCTCTTTAGAGCCACAAAACAGTAAAGAAATTTGTTTTTCATTGACTAACTCACGAATGAAGTGATAGCGAGTGTCAATGTGTTTGCTTTTTCTATGAAATACATTATGTTTAGACAACTGTATTGCAGAGTTATTATCACAGAAAATAGATGTGGGATCTTTTGGAGTGTGTCCCATATCTTTCAATAGTCTTCTTAGCCAAGCTGCATGGCAAGCTGCTGTGGTAGCTGGTACATATTCTGCTTCTGCAGAAGACATGCTCAGAATGGGCTGTTTCTGAGATGCCCAAGAGATCAGATTTGTACCCAAATGGAAAGCATAACCAGATGTGCTTTTCCTATCATCAAGACTACCTGCAAAATCACTGTCAGTGTACCCTGTAAGAGTACTGTCTGGTGTATGAGTGTACCAGAGGCCATATCCAAGTGTGCCTGCAACATATCTCAGTATTCTTTTTCCAACATTCCAGTGAGAGTTTTTGGGAGACTCCATAAATCTAGAAATAAGACTAACAACATACATCAAATCAGGTCTAGTTGCAGTCAAGTACATTAAACTGCCTACCAATTGTTTATAGAGTGTATTGTTTACTGTTGGTTCATCACCATTCTTGGTTAACTTGGTGCCAAGAGCTATAGGGGTTTCTGCAGGTTTACATTTATCCATTCTGAATCTCTTCAAAATATCAGTAGCATACTTATGCTGGCAGATAAAAGTACCTTTATCAGTTTGAGTAACTTCCAGGCCAAGGAAGTACTTCATGAGTCCTAGATCAGTCATTTCAAATTCTTTTTTCATGACTGACCTGAAATCTTCAAGCATCAAATTACCAGTGTAAATCATGTCATAAACATAAAGTCATACCATCAATATTTTACCTTGCTCTGTTTTGACATACAGAGTTGGCTCATTGCTGCTTCTATTGAAACCATTGTTGATGAGGTAGGAGTCAATCCTACTGTACCAAGCTCATGGAGCTTGTTTTAGACCATACAAGGCCTTTTTGAGCTTATACACTTTGTCTTCATGACCTTTTACAGTATAACCATGTTGCTGGTCTACATAAACTTCTTCTTCAAGAATGTCATTAAGAAAGGCAGATTTCACATCCATTTGATACACAGGCCATTGATTTTGTGCTGCAATGGCAAGTACAGCTCTGATGGTATCCATCCTTGCTACAGGAGCAAAGGTTTCATCATAATCTATACCATACTTCTGTGCATATCCTTTGGCAACCAACCTTGCCTTATGCTTTTCAAGTTCTCCTTTTTCATTCAATTTGGTCTTATAGACCCATTTGACTCCAATACTGGTTTTGTGTGGAAGGATATCAACAAGATCCCAAGTCTGATTTTCCTCTATTGCATCAATCTCTTCATTCATGGTTGTTACCCATTGTGCATCCTTCACTGCTTCATTAAAAGATGTGGGCTGACAGGAGAAGAGAGCAAACTGAAGTTGCTCGTCAAGAATTGGAGTCTGTTCATATAACTTTGTCAAGCTTTTGGTTTTCCAGTTCTGTGGTGGACCATCTGCTGCATCTTCTTGCTGTTGTACTTCAATCTTGGAACTCTGATAGGTAGATCTGGCTGATATGAGTGATCTTCATGATGTATGTCTAAAGGATCACTCCAGCATTTGTCTTCAATGAACTTTACATCTCTGCTCACCACAAGCTGCTTGGTGACAGGATTATATAGCTTGTATGCTTTGTGCTGCTCACTATAACTAGTGAAAATGCAGCGCTCACTCTTCTTGTCTAACTTTCTTCTGAGTTCATCAGGTATATGCGCAAAGGCAACAGAACCAAAGATTCTAAGATGTGAGACACTAGTCTTAGTGCCACTCCATGCTTCTTCAGGAATCTTATCTTGGACAGTTACTGTGTGTGATCTGTTGAGCAAGTAGACTGAGCATCCGACAGCTTCAGCCCAATACTCATTTGACAGCTTCTTGTGTGACAGCATGCTACAGGCCATGTTCATGATGGTCTGGTTCTTCTGTTCAGCAACTCCATTCTGCTGTGGAGTGTATTTGGTGGTGAACTATCTCTAAATGCCATGCTGCTTACAAAAATCTGAAAACTCATGTGAATCATATTCACCTCCACCATCTGACCTGGGCATTTTAATGGACTTTCCAGACTGCTTCTTAGTGAGAGCCTTGAACTCTTTAAACTTGGAGAAGATGTCTGATTTGTGCCTGAGAAAATAAATCCATGTTTTTCTGCTAAAGTCATCAATAAAGGTCAGAAAATAAAAAACTACCTCCTATGGATTGGGTTTGCATGGGTCCACAGAGGTCTGTATGAACTAACTCAAATTGCTCTTTGGCTCGAGATGTGGAATTGGGAATTGTCCTTATGAGTTTTACCAGTGATACAATCCTCACAGGTGCTCGATTGTTTATGAATAAACGGTAATCCTTTGACCATTGACTGTTTGTGTAGGAGATGGAGACTTTTGAAAGGAAGATGACCGAATCTACAGTGCCATAACCAGGATTGATCTTGAATAGAAACTGTATGAACTACAGGATGTGGAAGGTTAGCACTCCTAATTCTAAGAGGAAAGACTCTATTCTTGGTCATTTCAACTTTGGCTATGAGTCTCTTACTAGGAGGTTTATCATAGATAGCACAGTATGTATCATGAAACCTAACATCATACTTATTCTGAAGTAATTGACCTATACTGATCAAATTTACAGTCAAATGAGGTACATAAAACATCTCATGAATGGACATTTTTTCATTTTGATTACTAAGTAGAGGAACAATACCTTTGCCTTTTGCTGGAACCAGAGAGTCATCTCCTAGCTTGATATTCGTGATAACAGAGGAATCTAAGCTAGACAATAATGACTTGTTACCTGTCATGTGATTGCGGCAACCGCTATCTAGTAGCCATAGATCTGAGCTGCAGTGGTCTTTAGTTGCTTGATAAGACAGAAACATCACCTCTGATGAGCCTCCTTCTTCTTTGGAGACATTGGCTCTGCTATTGTTCTGGTTATTGTTTTGGTCCACTTGCTTCTTTCTGCATTCACGTTCATAGTGCCCATACTTCTTGCAGTAGTTACACTGAACATTGGAATTATTTGTCCATCTCTTGTTTCTTCCCCTCTGACCTTGAGAGTGGTGAGAGTTTTCTGAATGCTCTGAGTGTTCATGATTAGTTCTGTCTTCTATAGATCGAGACCATCGGCCTCTTCTTCCTCTAGCTCGTCCTCCTCTGCCTCGACCTCTGTTGAGGGAAGCCTGGGTGTTGAATGTATTGCTCAACATTTCTTCTTCTTGAGTGAATCGTGCTTCATGAGATAGAAGAGATCCAATCAACTCTTCTAAGGTGAACTTAGACAGATCTTTGGCTTCTTCTATGGCAGTCACTACCATAGCAAATTTCTTGGTGACACCGAAGAATCTTTTGAACAACTATTTTTTTTTCTAGGGGTTCACCATAGGTTTGGAACTGGGCCACAAGACCCGAGACCCTAGTCATGAACAGATCTACAGATTCTGACTCCTTCATTTTTAAACTTTCAAACTGAAGGCATAGGGTTTGCAGTCTTACCGTTTTAACGCGATTGGTTCCCTTGTAAGCTGATGCAAGCAGATTCCAAGCCTGATGTGCATTGGTCGCACGTGAGATCCTTGGGAAAATGGACTCTTTAATGCAGCTTTGGAGTAGCCATGTGGCTGTGAGATCTCGGTCTCGACGAGCTTCGAGAGCATTTTTCTGTGCAATTCATTGCGGCGAGAGAAACCGCTTCAGGTTCTATGAACTCAGTTTCCACCATATCCCAACATTTGTTGAGCTGCAGAAATGTCTTCATCTTGATAGACCAAAATTCATAGTTTGCTCCGGTCAAAACAGGTCCAGAGATCGGCTCCAAAGAGCTAGTATTAGCTATCTGATATGACCACACCAAAAAAGGAAATGCAATGATAGACCTGGAGCAGGATCTGAGCAAACTATTGGTGCCCAGATGAAGGAAAAAAAATATCAGGTCTCTTCAACTCACAGGCTGCTTCAATGCATGACGCTGTAACCGCAATTTCTCAGACACGAAGTACTGCAATCGCTCAGATCTGAAGAAAAAACTTGGATTCGCGCTAAATGAAGAAAGGTTTTGATATCAAATGCACTCGTGCGATTGGGATTCAGGCTTCAGTGAAGCAGTCTGCAGCACGCTGTCAGCGGAAGGCGAGGGTGAAAGACCTTGTTTAAGGTTGCGTGGGAGCAATCTCTTCTCAAGTATTTCTTGTCCCTCTGGCTCAATATCTGCTGATCAGATTTGCGACTATGCTTGCATGGAGATACCCTCAGTTACTTCGTCGAAAGCCCTAAAATCTCAAACGCAGAGACACCCACACAGATATGGAATTGATGCTATGTGGAATTGATGCAGCTGATGTAGATAATGGATACCTTCACGGACATGAGACGGATACTCTTACAACTTCGGTGATCAATTGCTTGCTGCTCCTAATCTCGACTGCTTCTACCAGATGAATTATATCTGGTATCGTGATGCTTGTTCTGCTACTATGGCCTGCATGCTTTTAGCATTCCAGGCAGAAAATTCCTCCAATCCAGAGTAGCATTCTGAGTAGAAAGTGACCCAAGGAGCACCACGTATCCGTTTGAATGAGTAGTTGTTGGATTCCAATGTTGGCCAGGCTTGGAATAATGATGTACGTCGTTGCCACGCTTAGCATGTAGAGATCGATACCAATCGAATCGCGTATATGGTGAATTACGGTAACACTGCTGAGTCTTCTTGCCGAATAGATTTGGGAGAATCGATAAAATTTCCAAATAGATCTATGTTCAAATTGTGTAGATCTGGGAGAAATGGAAATAGATCCGCGACTATGGAGTGGATCTGCTGTGTTCGAAGCTGCTGCTGGAGAATGCATAGGCCGGAGGATTCTGAGCTCCGTAGAGTGCTTTCCACTCTGTGAAAAGGCTTACCCCAACAATGAAAGGATCAGACCTTAGGCTTTGATACCATGTGAAAGAAAAAGAGCACAGCAAACAGAAAACACACGGGCAGATGACTGCCTTCTCATTATTAGAAGCTGATTAAATAGGAAATAAAGAGCAATAATACCGTGGGTGAATACCACGGTTAGGTAAATATTGCTGGGTAAATACCGTGGGTTACTATGAGATTACTTTCTTCAATAGTTAATGTAGAATGTAAATATGTTTAATGGGTCAATATGTTATATAATTTAAATATATTTAATAAAATTGAATTATATTTAATAAAATTAAAATTTGTTATAGAGGAATAGGTGGTTATTTTTTTGAATTATTTTTTAATTTTTATAATACTCTTCACCATTGGTCAGACTTGTTACTTTAGTAAAAGTTTTCTATATGTTTTTCTTCAAAATTGGAAAATGGTGAGTTTTAAATTTTGTGAGAGTATTTTGTTTTAGGATTATGTTTTATTTAGTATTTTATATAGTTATTTTAGGGGTGACAAGTGTGAGGGACCTCTTTGATTCCGATATAAACATAGCTAAAACTTATGCTTGGGGCATGGGAATTTTTGTTAATCTCAGGTACCCTCTCTCTTTTCATTTGGAAAATTTTACATAGAGAAAATCTATATAGCAAAGATATGTTGATTTCATCTTCCTTAAGGGTCGAAGGCCCCTATGTTTAAAGGAAAAGGAAAAGGGTGACATAAGCATGAACATACATGATTGATCATGCAAGTTCATAAAATCTGTTTATATCCATTCGTTCTGGTAAAATAGAAGAAGGGATAAAAAGATTGGATGTGCATCGACAAACAAGAGTAAGTGAGCAAGTTCACAAGGTCTAATCATGGTCGTTCACACGCTTGAAATAAAATGCGGGATAAAAAGGTTGGAGGCACACGAACATATGAGATTTAGCGAGCAAGTCAGTAAGGTGATATCATGACCATTTGCTCCAAGGGAGGTGTGCCAACAATAACAAGGGGAAATCTTGCACAAAGGGCTCATATTTAGCGATTAATTTTATGTTGCCTCATCTGAGCCATTTGTGGTCGACCAAGGAAACGAGAAATAAATAGGAAGGTGTCTACACGAATGACTCAAATTTGATTAAGCATAATTTAAATCTCTAATCCTAGTCATTCATGTTAGGGGTCTTTCCCCATTGCTAAAGATATTTTGCAGGATTGACCTAAGTATTTAGTATCCCCAAAAAAACTGAAGATTCCACTAGAGATACTATAAGAATTCACTGATTCTAGCACTTTTTTGGCTAAAAGTGATTCTCGAAGATAGATTTTCTCTTGTTGGGATTTGATCATCAATTAAGAAAGGGATCTGTCATACCTCCAACTCAAATAGGTCATTGATGATACCACAAGTGTAAATAAATGTGGCATTCATGCTCGAACATAGTGAATTTAATGGCTTCCCTCCGACATGTAGATATTGTAGATCATCACCTTAGAAGCTTTTCATCAAAGAATTATCTATAGATCGTCACCTTAGAAGGTTTTCATCAAAGAATTATCATTTTCATTGCACATATTCATAAAAAAACTAAGAATAGATCTTTTGAATCTTCGAAGCTCAAGTTGCAAGTAGACATCATCATTGGAGGAAGCCAGTTTGTAGTTGTCATAGTAAACCGAGTAAGTCACCTATAGCTCCTTAAGGTTCTTTTGAAATTCCTCTGCAAATTTATGCGCATTTATTGTAACAATCCTTTGAAACAACCTCCCTATAAGTCATTTAGGCCACTGCATAATCATCCATAAGCCTACCTAGTCTTCAGCCATGAAATTTAACTTACCAATATGAGAAAAGTTGTCTCTGGTAGCTCCTTCTCTCAACCTGTTTATAGCAATTTTGAATCCAATGACATCTCATACTCTTAAGGCCCTTTATTGGTAAATGAATGGGATTCCATAGCCACCCCTTGAACCACAAAATGTATCCCCAAATAGTTGATAGTATCTTCTTATGTCAAATCCCTAGCCTCAAACATTTTTTGCAAGCTATGGTCCTTTGGTTTAGCCAAGCATCTTGTTCCAGACACATTATTTTTACTGAGTTCCTTCAGTTACGTGCTGAAAAATTGAATTTGGTCACCTCCATCACTACAGTTGATGGTCAAAATGGATTCCAAATTACTCTATTTTTTGTCCCAGATGCTAGAAATTGACCCAGGAAAGGAAATAGTATCTCTCAAAATGAAAATGACTAGATATAGGGAAATGATCCTAGTCAATTGATCCAGACTCTTTGCATGCCTTAAATACAATTAAGGAAAGGAATAGGTCCCATCTATCCCTTGGAGATTGAAATGTGTGTGACATGGGATCAAGCGATCATCACTACTTTTAGTGTGATTTTCGGTCGATAAAGTGATGAAGAAGTAGATGATGAGATAATGACCTTGATTGATGCCTTCAATTCTCAAAACACATTCAAATTGACATATTTCTAGGTCACATGAATTTTCAAATACCCCTCTTATGTAGTGTACCTGTTTCTTTTTCACCTGCATCAACATTTTGAGACCTTGGGCCTACAAAGTGACAAAGAAGGAATCATGAACATTATATCTGATTGGATCCCATGGATAAAAATGGGGGGGGAGGGGAGTAGGAGAATCCACTTGGCTTCATTTCACAGTATAGTTCATGCATAAATCTCATTCATTAATAACATGTAACGAACTAGAAAAAATGCCAAGGGGTATGAGACCTTATTTGTAGTTAGGGGAAGCTGTAAAAAGAGGTGATTGGTACTTGGCGCTTGACTATATGTGATTAGACTATATGATATTGAGTCAAAACCTTATAGACTACCTCAAATTCTCACTACTAGGGTCTTCTTTCCGTAATACATAAGATAAATGATGGGAGTAAATAACCTTAATTTTGTCAAATCCAAGAAGAAGGGAACACTTACCTTCCCCATGGCTATGGAAGTGTATGTTGTGAAAGATAAGAAGGGTTTTAAATAAGTATTGTAAATTTTAAAAGGCTTAGACCTTTAATTGGATAATCTATGGAGGTATGACCCCCACCTCTTGATAGGACAGGAAGAAGGGAGAAAACTCCCAAATCCATAAGATCATGAGTGCCATCCTAACATTAAAATATTGGTTAACAAGGATACTTTCGAGGAGGTTGAAAGAGTCATTGGAGGAGATTAAAATCCAACCATGATATTTACTCAAGATTTTTTACCTCCAACCACAATCCCTCAGATGCCCCATCATATTACACCTTTTATAAGCCAGAAATGAGCTATAGTGACAAAAGAAGATATGACTTTTCAGGGTTTGACCCAAGATAGATACAATGGAATTTTCTAGCACAGTTTTCACAAACATAAGAGAGGGGCATGGTGGAGGACGCATAAATACCTTTGAAAAGGGTAGGATACATATCTCAGCATTCCTAAAGACAAATTTGAGAAACTTTATGATGAACATAATGAAGATGACACTGAGAGGATGGGATCGATACCTTAAAAAGGAACAGGGGAGATGTTACCAGTTGAAGAAATCAAACATGGTGATGAAGTGAATGGGAAAATTATCCCATAAGTGCACATTCCTTGTCTCCCTAAGTTGGTAGTCACCTACCAAACAAAACTCCCAATAATGAAAGCGTTGGGTTATGATCCTAAGCAAGGTTTATGGAAAGAAGGAAAAGGCATCACAAAGCCTATTGAGCTAGAAAAAAGACCACCTAAATTGTGGTTGTGAGTTGATGTGAATACATCAATAGGTGAGAAAATGGGATTGCAAGAGATTTTGCATCAAATTCCGCCATAAGGTACCCCAAGAGAAGCTTGTAGCAATAAGATCTCCTACTCTTGATGTGCCTCTTGTTATTTAATAAAGAGAATCTAATGAGGAACTAGATTGTGAAATTTTGAACAATCCAAATTAGGGGTAGATTTGTTGACTGAAGAAGTGGTGAATGATCCCATGTCCACTAAAGAAAACATACAAGGTGCACCGACCACCTTTGACTGCAGTCATCATCATGATTTAATATCCTGAAAGAGAATAGGACCTTATTGAAGAAGTAGCATAATATAGGACATGAGATACCAAATCCTTAAATATAGAGGAATTCCTATAAAAGGAAAGTGAGGATCTCAGTAGGTCCTTGTTAAAAGTGGTTAGTGAATCTTCATAGGTTGAGAAGCGAATAATGGATGATATAGCACATAGTCAACTAGAAAATAAAAATGTTGGTTGGATGCCATAGAAGATTAGCATGTCAAAAAATCCATTCATGAAGATACTTCACCTATACTATATCTCCAACAAATAATGGATCACTTTGGAGAGCCTCCACAGGAAGAATGTGAAAAGTCTCATGACCCGTTTCTTACTTCTTTTAATTCTAATCAAATCCTAACTTCTATGGCCTAAGAGGGTACTTCTAGCATGATTTTAACAAACTCAATTCCAAAAACAACACAACAAAGCCCCTTGGGAAAGGTCGTATATCTAGGAAATATCATAGATCCTTTAGATACTTCGAAAAGGGAACAAGAATGAAGGGTAGAGGCTCAGAAGGGGTTATAGGACAAAACAAATCCTAGATTTAGAGTTGTGGCCTAGAGTGTTGTCTAAATATGACCATGTGGCTCAACAGATTGTAATCACAACTTTGGAGCCCCTTGGATGAAAAAAAGTGTAAAGGTGTACAACTTGATGAATGGAGGACTCTCCAAGTGATGCTATAGATTGCAACATGATTGAAAAAGATGAATTATCAATGGAAAAGTGAACAAGTTGCATTGGTTACACCAAATACATCAATGTTATGTTCACAATGACTAAACATAAAAATAAATTTGAGGCCGTTCAAATCAAGGATCGATTTCTAAATTTTAAAGTGTCGAGTCTGGAAATCAAGAATAGTAGGATACAAAATTTTATAGTGACTTCAAGACAAGGTGTACAAGGGTCAAATGAGATCATTTCTTTATTAGCTGGAAATGACAAAAGATAAAGGATATAGACAATTCCCAAATCACACAGTCCCTCCTAGTTACTCAACAAATGTTAGAAGAATAATAAAATCTTGCTGAAAAGGTCATTTTTTTAAGATGAGAGAATTCCTCGTTGATAGTTGAGAGGAACATAAATGAAGAGAGAATTAAAGAGCTAGAAGAAGAGGAGAGAAATGATAGAGATTTGAGTTGCAGACTTAATGAGGCTGTTGTTAGAAATTTTTCTTTGAAAATCAAACATGTTGATATAGGAGAGAAAGTGAATCCACGTCCTTTTGTTACCCAACTAACAGTTCAGGGAGAAACAATATCCATCTTGGAGTAGAAGGTTGATTGAATAGAAGGATAAAGAGCAGAATAGGAGAATAAATTTTTTGATAGCATGAGGAGAGAAGATGAAATAAAGGAACTAGCTAACAAGAAGAATGTTGACCTCCAAGATCATAAACAAAAACTCAACGATTATGAGAAGAAAGTGCATGAGCTGAGGAAAGACAAGATCGTGGTAGTAGGGGAAATTGACGAGTGGAAAGCTAGACATGAAGAAGTATTGACAAAAGTTTAGATGGTGAAGATATTATGTGAGGCAATGAAAGTGATGTGGAATGAGGTAGTTAAAAATTCCATTGTAATCAATAATCAGTTGCAATTATTTCTAGTGTTTGACCTTATTTACCGTGAGGTCAACTGAACCTGACAAATGATGAATGCCTTATTTAGAACTGGTTTTAGATTTCCATGGTGGAAAGAATAATGGTCAACTCTCAAACACCTGATGAGTTGAAATTGTTGGGAATTAGTGATAGAACATATTCCCACATGGACTTGAAACTTGAACTAATAAATTCAATAACTTGGATACCATTAAGAACAAGGTAAAAGGCTAAGAGGCACTATTATTTCGGTTCTTTACTAGGATCAATAACATAGTAGAGAATGGCTTCCCATGTCCTTGGAATCGCGACCTTAAAAGTTTCATGTTGTTTAGGTAGATAAAAAGATGATACAGGAAGCCACGACTAGGATGCTATTAGTAAAAGATAAAACTGGTATCCCTGCTATCAATGAAATCTTAAACCAACTGAAAAACTCAATTAGCTCTGCAACACTATTGAAAATCCTATTTCAAAAACTAGAGTACTTCGACTAGACTCCTCAATATGAGTTATATAAATAATTAAGAATCTTTAGAGGTGGTAGAGGGATAATACAACATGGGTGTGTAACTATGTAAACATCAAAATACTGTACAAAGGAAAACAACAAAGATAACTAATGCAATAATCGTGAGAGTCCTCCCAAGCTCCAAAGAAAGATATGTAGGAAAAAATAAAGAAGTAAGGTGACATAGAACCAGTAGATGGCAATGTAAGGGAAATTTAAAATGACAACTCAACAAGTGTTCAGTCATTGCTTACATAGTACAAAGCATCCAAAAGGATTCTTATAAAAGGGCATTGTGAACACTCAAACTAGGAGGGCTTAAAAAGGACAACGAAAGAAAAATATCACGAGGTCCATCTGGTTTACATATGTCAGGCTACCAAAATATCCTAAGAAAAGTTGTACATGGATTTGTAACATCAGTCATTTAGTTTTTTCCTATCTCTTTTTCCTCCTTGTAATGAGATCCGAGAAATTTTTCTATCTAGATAAATACAATAAGCTTAGGGAATAGTTCATTGGATCCCCCTTGATGTACTTCTTATTATAATTTAAAAAAATGAGAATGCAGTAGATGTGAAACCACAATGGAGGCAATTTTCCACTGATGTTGAAGTGAATAGTGTCTCATGTGTGTTATATAATATTCTCTCTAGTTTTTAAAATGTATTTATTTTGTTGCACGCATCAATGGATCTACAATTACTATGCCAACTTGAATGTGTCTTGATTGCTGAATCCAGTTTAATGGAAAGCATGTAACATTAGGGGAGTTTTGATGTAAAAAATGGGAATCAGAACAAAAAATATACCATTGAACTTCACTTGTTAATAACATGTAGGTTTCAATATGATGATTTCAAGCGTGGGGGTAAATTTTGAAAAACAAATGGAGCTCAAAAAAGAAAAAAAAACCTACTTTTTCTTATTTTATTTTCGACATATCTTCTTATTAGTTTACCCAAATTTCAATTTTGGGCACTTGTTGGAAGCTAAATTCAAATCCACATCCAACTCATACCCACACTACATAGTTTAAAGGCACCTATGACACAAAAAACAAAAAACATAAAATTAAAAATGTATATTATACATTAAAATATTTTTTAATTGAATTTTTCATTTCTCATGTTGTGAGTGTCTCAAAAGTGCGTCACATCGGTATGCGTTGGATGCAGAATTAATTTTTGCATCCAACGAGTGCCCAAACATGAAATTTGGGTAAACCGATAAGGAAATTTCTCAAAAATAAAATAAGAAAAGGTAGCTTATATTTTTCCACTCCAAAATTTAGAACTATTATTTTAGTATTTCCCTTAGGAGGTTGATTTTATACCTAAAAACTCTCCTATTGATGCTTTACTGTTGAATGGAATTTTTGATATTACATCGTCTTTTTCATAGAAATGGGTCATGATTAAGGTGTTCTTGTTGTTATTTATCTGAGTTGTTTTTTCTTTAAGATGTGTTCGTTCCTCCCTCTTTAAAATAATAGTCAATGTTACTTTCAACAACTAAGATCAACATTATGCACATAGATCTTGGATCTAAATCCATTCAAAATTTACATCCAAATATATAAGTAGTTGGGGTAATAGACTAGGATTTACTACCTCCAACTTAGGGTACCCTCCCTTAGTGTGAGGACTGGCTTGATGACTTAAAATGGCATAGGAGTGATGCATCTTACATAACCCTCCTTGGCCTTATAGCCCTTTCCAGAATATTAGATGTTCATTCTTGATATATCCATGCGTTGAGAAGAGAAAATAATGATCATCTTGAGGTACACAACTTGAGGAACAAGATGAACGATGGCGAATTATCAAACTAAGCAATATGTTGTGTTCATATGGTTCGACAATGATGTTTCTTTGAGCCTTCAAAACATTACTGTCTTTACCATTTGTCTACATCTGATTATTAGATTCTAGCAGGCAGATATTTGGCCAAAAACAGTCTTCACATAGATTGCACAAGAAAATATTGAGAAGAATTAATGAAGAATAATATTACAAAAATTCCATTTTCTTGTTGGACAAGCTTCCCTGCTTATATTGTGTCTCGGCTTTGAGTTGGTGGCAAAACTCACCTTTTGTGAGTTGGATTGTATGCCTAAATCATTTTGGTCGGTTGTCCCGATGTTTGGCACTGTACAGAACTCCCCCTGGTCACTTGAGATGTTGTTGGCTAAAACTGAAAGCTCATGTACTACCTGTATTGGAAATATTATATATGCGCCCATGGAAAATGAAAATGCTAAAACTATGTTTCTTAACATATGTAAAGAGGGAAAGAGCAATGAAATGCTAAAATACCCCTTGAAGGGTATAAGAAAAGGTCCAACAAAGCAATGGTTAAAAATATGTTATATCCAAATATTGTTGACGTTATAAAATAAATATGTGCCAGATGAAAGTTGCGATTAGCTGTGCTTTTAAGCAATGGTGAAGTCCTAAAGGGTCATATAGGCCAAAAAGGCCATAGAAATAATATTGATGATCCTAATGAAACTAGATCAATCTTGATGTAGTCATGATGCCTAAGTTGAATAAGCACTCTCTAGACAACTCAACCATTTGTGAGGCACTGCCATCCCTGTGTTGTTGTTCATCCGTCATTGGTTATAGTGAGTATTCCCTTTCCATATCCAAAGTGTCATGATGTTAAGTAGGAAGTCATCCTTTGCCTTAGCATTGTCAATTTCATCCTTCACCCTTCACTAGCATATTGACTACAACTATGAAGTGAGTACTAGGCCTGAAAGTCTAAGTCTAGGTAATAATAAATAAAGCCTTATATATGTATTGGTTGATGTACCCCCAGTGAAATGATTGCTACTTGTTGTGATTGTTGCTTGAATGAGTTGTAGAGCATGTCTTAGCCTTATAACACTTGTAGCAGATGGTTGATAGTCTGAGTTATTATTGGTGTCTGATCATTTATAGATGGTTATATTGTTTATTGGATATGGTTGATGATCAGGTAGAGACCTGTGAGGGGTACGAGTATATAACCTAGATGGATTCGGACTCTTTCAGTCTAATGAGATAGTTTATTTCCATTTTCGGGCACTTGCAGATATGATCAGGCTCATTCTTCCTTTCTGATGCAGTTTTTCTTCACAGGTTGATATGTCTGAGCAGGGAGATGTTTCAGTTGGATCTCTTAGGGCGTTGTATGGGCATAGGGGGTGCTGCCACTTATTTGTACCATAATACCCCCATCCTAGAGAGCCTGGTGGGCTAAGTTTGACAACACAGACACCCTAGGAGGCTACTTTGGCAGGTTTACGTTTCACGAGGCAGATTAAAAAATGATTAAATGGCTATTGAAGAAATCAATTTGGGCTATTGAGGCAAGGAAATGACATGAGATGAGTCATAATGATGAGAGTGATGTCCTCCACACCTTCTCCAGCAGTTGCAGTGCCTGATTGGGCCCACACCTATTTTTTGGGCATTTTTATATTATTTTCTGGAGCTTTTGGGAGGCTCATGATTTCCTCAAGGAGGCACAAAGTCAAAGAATTAAAATATTATATTATTTTGTTGTGCCATGGGGACACCCATAGGGAGTTAGTCAACACTCCATTGACCCACCATGTACTTCATTTATTTCTTGTTGAGTGGGGTACCCTCTTGTTGGGTGTTTTAGTCCACTTTGGTACTTTATGGTTATATTGATCCATGTATTGTATGTTGAGCTCATCTCAACCATTGATTAGAATATTTTATCTTTTAATCTTAGCCACTCATTTTGAAAGTGGTTAGGATTCAGTTATGATTGTGGTTCTCTCATTTCTATTTAAAGGAGAGAGCTTCTTGTTTGTAAGGGGTCTTTAGCTCTTGGATCTGAATAATAGAAAGATTTTTTTGTGGATATTTTTTGGATCTGCTTTGCATCTTATGTTCTCAAATGGTGATTGGATAGTCTTCTGATTCTTAGCATTGTGGAAAATCATGTGAGATCTATATTTTTTCTTCTATCATTGTCTTGTCTACAGGAGGGCGTTTTGGCTTGAGCGTTTTTGCAGGGGGACCTCAACTCGTTCGGTTATCCTTGTCTTGGAACAAAGGGTTTTCATTAGTGTCATTATGATCTATGATTACTTCTTTTTACTTTCCTATAGCATTTATTTTCTTTATCTTGTCTTAGCAAATCTGATATTGTTGATGTTTGCTCATGTAGGGTATGGTGCGCATTTGTGGCTTGGGGCTTACATCCATTATAGAAATTACTTGGATCTTCCAGAATTGATCAGGATAGCAAGGATCATCACTGTTAAGACTTCCAGAAGCATTTCTAGGTATGATCCAACAGGTAATTCTCTTCTCTTAGCTGATCTCAATCCATTGTACCTGTTTTCCTTCCATTTTTCTGAAAATCCTTAATACACTAAAAAAACCCTAAAAAGTACTAAATCTGGGAATTGTCCGATATTTGGCCAAACCACTGCTTTTTTTCATAGATCGGGCCTCCCCCTCACTGGATCTACTGCAACGCTGGTCAAATTTTTGCTGGTTTGACCTAGATTTGAATTTTAGTCTGAAAACTGCATAGTGCCCCCACTAAAAATTTGACCTGTTAGAGTTTTGATTTTTTCCAATTTTTGACTTCATAGACTGATAGATCAGGTCTCACACAGTCCAAATCACCCCCAATGCTATCCAGATTCATGACAGTGTGAGCTAGATTTGAGTTTTAGACTGAAAACAACCTAGCGTCATCATTGAAAAATTGGACCTTTTCAGAGTTTACTGTTTCCAAAATCGAACAGGCTAGGCTGATAGATCAGGTCTTGAGCACTGCATAAATTCCGTAACATTGAGCTAGATCCATCATGCTTTCCCTAGATCTGAAGAAAATAGTTTTTCATTCTCTCAGCCTCATTCATCAACTTTGACTTTTTCGAGATTTCACTTTTCCTAAATTTCTCTGAACCAAGTGTGTAGATCAGGCCCTCTTGATCCCATTTCCTCTTCAACGCTGAGCTGGTTGTCTGCTGCTGGGCCTCATATTAATAGATCTATCTCATCCAACCCTAGCGCTAGCCTTCCTTGACTAAATTTCTGCCTTAACTGAGCTATCCAGACCAAAACACTTATATGGGTCCACAAATCAGGGTCTACCCTAGGTAGGTTCACCTCAACGCTGGGAGTATACTGACTCCATTGCCCAATGCATGAAAGGCACTGATCTCCCATCCTTAGCGATAACCCTGAATTGACCTTTTCCCCTTGAAATAGGTTGTTCCTTGATGACTCAGACAAATCACACCTGTTCACCTTCTTCATTGAGTTTGTCATGCAGGTACTAGATAGTCCCGACTATTTTCCTACTCATCCTGCCGGGTTATGCTTCCCAAGGCAGAGATCATCTTCTTTAGTTGCTAGTACCAAAACCCTAGATCTAACCATTTTCTCCAAAGTTCATCTGATTACTGCTTTGGATCAGCCAATATATTGTTAAAGTCCTGATCCATCTACTGAATCCTACTATAGATCTAGAGTCTCTGAACACCTTACTCCTTACGTACTCCAAAGTTTGTTTGATCTGATCTAGTGTCTAGGTCTGATCTCTCCGATCGGGAGTTGATCTGGGTCTCCCTCGTTTTTGTCTTGGATTCAGACAACATAAAGCAAAGATTGCCTTGATTAGCATGACAACCATCTCTTAGGGAGTGTAGGCAGTCTGGGTTCCACCTCCTTAGTTGCTTGTGCCTCTACCATCCATCCTGGATCCATCTTGCACAGGCAGCTACAAGGTTGGTGATAACAGGTCCTAGAAGATAGTTTCTCAGATCTATGGCCACCTGTTAGCATCTAGGTCAGAGTTGGAGGTGAAATGGAGTGAGGAGGACCCAATCTAGAAACCCAAGTTGTTATTTTCCTAGAAAAATCAGATCTCGGAAAAAGTCAAAAATTCATTGAGGGGCGCTAGGTTTTGAGAAGGGAGTTTCTCAAATCTAGGGTAATCCAGGTAGAATTAGCTTAGTGTTAGGGGTGAATTGGTGAGAGGGAGTCCCAATCTACAAAACCCAATAGTGGTTTGTCCAGATATCGAGCAATTTATTTTTTAGTATTTTTGGTTTTTTATTATTTATGGAATTTTCAGTAAAATGAAGAAAATCATGTGTCAGTGGGTTGAGATCCGGAAGAAAGGAACTAACTTGTATATATTACCTAGAAATCCTTGTAGATGCCTTGAAGGTGATGATCCATGCTATCCCGATCAATTTGAGAAGACCTATGTGATTTCTAAGCCCAACGTTTTGCTCCAAGTGACCAATGCGCGCTCTCTCCTGCCAAGCAAACGTCAACAATATTAGATTTTCTGTATCATGAAAGAAAAGAAATATCTATAGAAAAGTAAAAAGATGTAATCATAGATCGCAATGAAACTAATGAAAATGCCTTGATACAAGACGAAGCCAATCCAAGCGAGTTGAGGATGCCCTGCAAAAAAGCCCAAGATGAAGTTGCCCTCCTATAGACAAGACAATCATCTACAAAAAATATAGATCTGACAAAAAATTCCTGAATGCTAGGAAGCAAAAGACTTTCCATTCACCATCTAAGAACATCAGATGCAAAGGAGATCCAAAAAATATCCACAAGAAAGTTTTTCTATTAATCAGATCCAAGAGCCAAAGACCCCTTACAAAGGAGAAGCTCTCTCCTTTAAAGAGGAACGAGAGAACCAAAATCCTAACCACTTTTAAAACGAGTGGCTAATATTAAAAGATATAAATGTCTAATCAATGGTTGATATGAGCTCCACATACAATACATAAATCAATATAACCATGAAGTACCAAAGTTGACTAGATCACCCATAAAGAGGGTACCCCACTCAACAAGAAATAAATAAAGCACATGGTGGGTTCATGGAGTGTTAACTAAATCCCTCTGGGTGTCCCATGGCACAATAAATCAATATAATATTTTAATTTTTTGACTTTGTGCCTCATTGAGGAAATCGTGAGCCTTCCAAAAGCTCCGGAAAATAATATAAAAATGCCCCAAAACAATAGGTGTGGGCCCAATCATGTGCTGCAACTGCTGGAGAAGGTGTGAAGGACATCAAACTCATCATCATGACTCATCCCATGTAATTTCCTTGCCTTATTAGCCCAAGTCGATTTCTTCAATAGCCATTTAATCATTTATTAATCTGCCTCAGGAAATGTGAACCTGCCAAAACAGCCTCCTATGGTGCCTGCGTTGTCCAAGTAAGCACACTAGGCTCTTTGGGACGGGGGTACTATGGTACAATCAAGTGGATGCACCCCCTATGCTCCATACATCACTCTAGGAGATCCCATAAAAACATCTCCCTGCTCAGACACATCATCCTGTGAAGCAAAAATGCATCATAAACGTAAAATGAGCCTAACAATCTATGCAAGTGCCCAGAACTAAAAATAAGCTATCTAAATAGACTCGGAGAATCCAAATCCATCTAGGGTGCATACTCATACCATTTCTAGGTCTCTTCCTGATCATCAACAATATCTAATAGACAATATAATCACCTATAAATGACCAGATACCAATAATATAACTCAGACTATCATTCATCTTTTGCAAGTGTTATAAGGCTAAGACATGCTCTACAAATCATTTAAGTAAAAATATTAACAATTAGCAGTCACCTCACTGGAGGTACATCAACCAAATACATATAGGGTTTCATTTATTATTACTAAGACCAGACTTTCAGGACTATACTCGCTTCATAGTTGTAGTCAATTTGCTAGTGAAGGGTGAAGGCTGAAATTTACAAGGCTAAAGCCAACACTAGCAAGCCAAAGAATGGTGGGAATGACTACCTCTATTCTCCCTGGGGAGGGTAAAACCAATGAGTATAGATCAGGAACTTCCAAGTCTAAGTAGGGACATCAATACATAATACAAATATATCCAAGTCCATATATTTATGACCGCCGGATCATGACACTAAATGCTGGTATTTGTCACAAGGATGAGTATAAGAGCAATGATAACCATAACACAATGTAATAAATGTTGAGTCAAGACCATGCACATAATCCATTCGATCCATCATATGTCCAATGAGAAAACACTAAAACCAATCTAGGCAACACCAACTGCTCTGGAAATGACTAAATGGCTACATCAGTCCTCGAATCTGAGTGTCCTGAGACTCAATCTTGACATGGGAGAGTATAATAGTCCACTAAAAAAATAATGATTAGTCAAAACTGCTCATCTCAGCTTCTCATATGTAAGAGATTGGCTGAAAAATGTACTATATTTGAAAATTAGAATATGGTAGCCCGGATACTATATATGTGATAATATCTACCAACTAACCTGATTGCTTAACTAACTAGAAGTGTCTTAAATCTCTATCGGAGATCACTAGTCTAACTCCACATGTCTAATTCAGTTAATAATCAGTTAAAACTAGTTAAACCAGTTAAAATGATGAGGTAGGTGAGAAAAGGCTCCTAATCCCATGCAGCCATGCAAAACTTGCGCTAATTAAACTGAAAGACATCTAATTGAATGTAATTGGAGATTAAGTTAGCATAATTACTTACCTACCACAACCAATTAATGGAAGCTGCTGGTGGCACTCAAAGTGGCTCCTAAAATGCATGCAGTAAGTGGCAGATAACATCTATATCTGTTCCTCACACTCTAGTGGTTGGTACCGGTGGACCTAGTGGCACTGGCGGACCTAAAGGCTCTGGTGGACCCAATGGCACCAAACTTAAGTAAATCACTCCTATGATAGGCATGATGATCTAATACACTATAAATTGACAAGGAGACAAAGGGAGGATTAATAATAATCCTAACACCCCCTTTAATCCTAATTTTGTATGACCTGGGCCCTGGTAACTAAGACCAAAGGTCACCCATTACACCATAAAATGCAAAATTTTATTTGTCCATGAAAAATTGAGGGGAAAGGAAAAATTGCATCGGGAAAATACTTCCTAAAAAATGGACATGGAACGGAATTTAGATAAATATCTTCACTCTATATTTGTTCTTCATTTGAATAAGTTGGATGTACTGCTTCTTAGTAAAAAACTTTGTAGAGTAGTTGTGGATTCCTTGATCATGTATCAGATTTTCAATGGTGTGAAAGCATGAGGAGAATCGCCTTGTAGCTCATCTTCTTGAGATGAAGGAGCATCATGTGGGTGCTCTTTGATGTGACAACATAAAATATCAGATCTGAACATAAAATCAAAGATGGAAAATATATTTTGTGCAATCATCTCCTAACCAAAGAACATCAATGAAATTGACGGGCACAATTTCTAATGTAGCTGCATAATGGTGAACCCAATCATGAACCTTTTTCCCAAACCGATGTAAAAAATTTCTAATTATGTAATAGATATTATGAGGATCTGATATATCAGAAATAAGTCATATGGAGCAGCAAGCAACCAAGGTATAGTGGCTACAAAATCTGGTTGAGTTACAGTAGGAAACTAGGTTCAATTAGTTCCAAATTGACAATTGAGCAAATATGGTGAGCACAGGGATCTAAAGTTCGAACTAATAAAAGTTATATAAAACCCAAATGTTTTTTACAGCAACCCACTTATATCCAATGATAAGGAAAATCAACCAATTATAAAAATAAAAGACATGATAACAACTTTCACCAGTGATATAGTATAGGAAACCATGACATTGTCTAGTTTACCAACTGAGGAGTTTGGCAGTTGTAGGGTATTTTGAGTATCAAATGGATGGGACATAGGTGTCATAACATGTATATCAGGCTGCAAATCATCTTCTAAATCAGAGAAATAAGACTCTGAATGGAGTTTGAAGGATTCTAATGAAAACAAATCAGAAACTAGTGGTAAAAAACTAGTATTAAGAGGACATGACTCTGGGAGACTGATAGGTATTTTTTCAACGAGAGGCATATAGATTTATGATTCAGATATATCAGAATGAGTATCAAAATCATAGACATCAAAAACATACTTTATTCTAGTAATCGAAGCATGAGCATCATTACCTTTGAATTGCATAGTGTTACAGTGCCCCTAGGGATGAATAGATTTTTCCCTTTTTGCAAAATCTGGCACATCAATGTTGTTTCTTTCAAGCAACTGATTCATGATGTGCATTTTCTTTTTAAATCAAGAGTTTTCATTGTGATAGGATCTTCTGGAATAGGTACACTGATATCTTCCTTTCTTGTTACCCTTCTTCTTGAAATTCGAGCCTTCATTAATAGAGTTAGGCCCTTCATCTTTGGAGTCTGACTTTGTCTTTTTATCCTTCACTTTTATCTTTCCTTTGGACTTGAGAGTATTTCTTCCAAGAGTAGAAAGCACATGATCCTTTGAGTTTTTGAGAGTTCTCATTTGAATCGTCTTGATATTCTCTTATGTGAGAGAATCTATGAATGCAACCAAGGATGGGATGCTCCCATTTCGAACTGCAAGCCTAGCAGAATAGAATGTTGACACTAGAATTGAGTATTCCAGACCCAAATTTGATAGAATCGAGAGGATTAACTGATCTTATTCTTTCATAATCAGACACTGCTTGAACAAAAGTACTAGTGACTTAAACTTGGTGATGAATTCCTCAATGGTTTCGAATTCACTTGGTATCAATGAGATCAACTTATTCTCCAATTGATGTCCTATAAGATCATCTTGCTTTCTGAAGAGGGATTCAAGTTTGATCCGCACTTCATTAGGTCCTGTTAAGCTTTCAATATGGAAAATAAGTTATGGAGAGAGAGAGAGAGAGACAAAGAAAGCCATAAGCTTCATCCTTCCTTTTATGCCACTTGGCTTTCTTAGCAACTGCATTAGGCTTGATTTCTAAGGCCATAGTAACTCTGTAGAGATCTTTGTTGCGCAACAATATCTCAATATTGGATTTCCATTCATAATAATTGAATGAGGTCAAGGTTACTATCTTATATACATCCATGCTCTGTTGTTGTGTTGCTGCTGAGAGAAATGAATACCTGGACAAAACTAGAAAGATCATTTTTTTTAGACTGACCAGGCTCTGATACCATATTAGATTCTGGTAGGCAGATCTTGGGCCAAAAACAGTCTTCACATAGATTGCACAAGAAAATATTTAGAAGAATTAATGAAGAACAATATTAGAAACCTTCCATTTTCTATATTCAGTAATGCAATGGTGTTACAATAAATAGAATTCCAATCATGTGGATATCTACCAACTAACCTGATTGACTGACTGACTAGAAGTGTCTTAATTCGCTATTGGAGCTCACTAGTCTAACTCCACATGTTTAGTTCAGTTAATAATCAGTTAAAACTAGTTAAAACAGTTAAACCGATGAGGTAGGTGAGAAAAGGAACCGACTCCCATGCAGACATGCAAAACTGGCGCTAACTAAACTGAAAGACATCAAACTGAATTTAACTGGAGATTAACTTAGCATAACTACTTACCTACCTCAACCAACTAATGGAGGCTATTGGTGGCACTCGGAGTGGCTCCTAAAATGTAGGGATTGGTCTCAGAGGAACATCATCTCATGCATGCACATGCAATAAGTGGCAGATAACCTGTCTATGTGTTCCCCACACTCTAGTGGTAGGTACCGGTGGAGCTAGTGGAACTGGCGGACCTAAAGGATCTGGTGGAACCAATGGAACCAAACTTAAGTAAATGACTGCTAAGTTAGGCATGATGATCTAATAGACTATAAATGGACAAGGAGACAAAGGGAGGATTAATAATAATCCTAATAGTGATTTCCCAATCTCAGGAAAGGTATGTCAAATGGTATAAATTCTTGGTTTATTGCAACAATGAATAAATACTCTCTTACATAAAATCAAAGAGGTGATTCTTATGCATGTTCATTGTCTCCACAACTCTGAGTCAGACTCAAAAAACCAAGCGGTGCATGTTGAAAAAGGTTTGTAAACCCATCAAGGGATCCTATAATATGGTTTTAATTACATTAAAGATGAAGTGTATTAGTCCAAGTTTCTTGTGTGACACAATGTGGCATATCAATGAACTAAGTACGAGGGATAAGATGCCATTAAACACGCATGCCATTATAGCAGTTTGTAAGGGTTTATAGTATTAAGGATTTTTAATTTAGCATTAAAGTAAAATCTGGCATTGGTATGCATTGTTTTGATGTTTTCTTGAATTTTGGACATGTAAATCATGAACTATGTACTCTCTTTTTGCTTGTACTCACAATAGTTTAATATAATCTTTATACCCATTTTTATTTTTAAAAAAAATATTGTTGTTTCACTATGTTTTTATATTTGAAATTTTTATGATAGGGAAGATAACGTTTACATTGTAATCAAGAATAAGTAAAGGTTTTCTTAGTGTTTTCATATAAATTATTAATAGGATTTTTTTAGTTGTGTATAAGAGATTCAAGTTCAATTGAGGAAGGTCATGTTGTTAGTAGCATTATGTGTTAATAGTGAGGTTGATCATATGATTTACTAAAGTTTAAGTGTTTTTCTTTTGTAAAATACATCTAACATTTATGAAAAAAAGGATGGAAGGGTATAGATACATAAGATCATATCCTATTTCCCATAGTATCACTAAAATAAATTCAAAATACTCAAGTGTGTCTAAAGAGAGGGCATATTTTATCTATAAAGCCCCTTTGACCATATGTTGATGGTAAGCTTCATTTTGCCACACAGGAAGAAAGGAATATAGTGAGATATCTTTGAGGGAAAGTACTTCCTTACACCTAATATTCCACAAAATAAACAAAGTTGTTATCCTTAAACAGTACCAAAGCATTTCATGTGTAGGGCAAAGCTAAGTGCACCAATCATCAAATAAAATAAAATGCCAATGAACATTTCCCTAAAGCACCCATGAACACTAATCATTAAGAAAACTCAAATTTTGTTTGACATAATCACGCTCCGAAATGATGTGCTTAAATGTGATGAAATTATGACAAACAATACATATACCATAAGAAATATCACTCTTTAGCAACCTCACCTTGGATGGAACACGCCAATAAATCATCATCCATGTAAAAACTCTTAATTTATATGAAATTCTTTATTACCAAACATTATGAACCAATGAATGCATCTATCCTATAAATCCCTAAATATATAGTTATAATATAGGAACATGTATAATGGATTCCTTAATTGATGCAATTCATAGTACAGTAAACAAGATTTATACTATTGAAGTGGGTGACCAAAATGCCAAATCTAGTCTCCCCAAAAATGCCTAGGAATCCTAATTTTCAATTTATATAACATCTTCTAGGATAAGCCCTTGAACCTCCATATTCATATGATGATTAAAAGTAAGGATACCATACTCTTGAGAAAGAGCACAACACTCATTCTAAGAAAAAGAGACCGAATTCCACAAATCACCCTAGATAAATATGGCCTCGAGTTTGGAGAGGATGGCTAGGATGAGCTGATCATCCTCTTTTTCCACTTTGCATTGCTTCAAGAGGAAAACACTATGCTTGAACTTTGTAAAGAAATCATTCAGAGTCTCGAAATTGGAAGGTTGGAGAGACATGAGTTCATTTTCGAGTTGGTAAACTCTCAAGTCATCATGCTTTCCGTATAGAGATTCCAATTTGTCCCATATTTTTTTCGGTGTCTTCAGATCCGTAAGATGGAAGAGAAGGTCATTGAAAATAGAGAGGCACAAGAAACCGAAGGCTTCATCCTTCTTGTTCAAGAATCTTGATTTTTCTATGGCGGATCCAGGCTCAACTTCAGTGTCCATGGCGACTCTATGGAGTCCTTTGGAGCGTAACTGAACCTCCATTTTATTTTTCCATGTGTGGAAATTGTATGGAGTCAAGAGAGGTACTGAGGAGGCCATCTAGATATGGTGTAGCGAATGCTCCACCTGTAGAAACTTGAAAATCAAAACAGAAAGGGCAAAATAAGGTCGGACAGCCTGCACATTTTAGGCTTTCATCACAGCCAACATAGTCAATCAAGCAAGCTTGATCAACAAGTTCTTTACTTGGAATATTGAGTGGTAAGCCTTGGCTTCTAGTGCAGTGCTGGAATTTTGAGCTATTGCTCACTTTTCTTGGAGAAATCTGTCAAAAATCTTGTTTTTGAGAGATTGATCTTCGTCCCACCGTATGCTCTAATACCATATTAATTCTTGCACATGATCTAGGAACTAAGAGTCAATATCATGAAAGAATAATCAACAAATACTCATGAAATGGTGTTAATCAGAACCGGAATTGCTTTCCTCTCTGTATATTTAATAAACAATGAATGGTTACAATACCAATGTCAAGCAATAGCTTAACTCCATGGAGAATTCAAATACCTAAGGAGACAATTCGAATTCAGTGAGTGAGTCTAGCTTAACTTACTCTGCTCATCAGTTGGGCAGTATTGCAGAATGATGGTCATGTCATGCACTAGCTCCCTGATGTAGTGCATGTGAATCTCTACATGCTTGGTTCTCTGCCTGGTAACTGGATCCGTGGATATCTTAATAGCACTTTGGTTGTCACAAAAGAGGACAGTGGACAAAGTACTACCAATATCAAACTCTGAAAGAATGCCTTGCAACCAAACTGCTTGGATGCAAGCATTCACCGCTCCTCGATACTCGGCCTCTACTGAAGATAGTGCTATGGCAGCCTGCTTTTTGCTTGACCAGAAAATAGGGCCACCACTAGACATGAATACATATCTGGAAGTTGACTTCTGATCAATAGAATCACCCACCCAATTGGAATCTGTGTATCCAACCAGCTCTAGCTCGGAGTCTGCAGCATAGTGAATGCCATAGGTCCTGGTTCCCTGAATGTACTGGAGGATCCTCTTGGCTGTCTTCCAATGAAGATCATGAGGTTGTTGCATGTATCTTGATACAGCATTCATGGCATAACAAATATCAGGCCTAGAATGTGTCAAGTACAACAAGCTACCAATCAGCTATCGATAGATAGTGCAGTCCATTGGAGGTGTGTGTTTTCCTTCTTCAAGGCTGATCCCTGAAAGGAAAGGGAATGGTTCAGGCCTACATTCAGCCATGTTAAATTTGACTAACAGGTCTGAAATGTATTTGGACTGAGTGACCATAATCCCATCAAAAGTTTGCTCGATTTCAAGCCCCAAAAATTGTTTTAGAAACCCCAAATCACTCATTTCAAAGGCATTGTGGAGAGTAGTTTTGATGGTTGAAATGGAGGCAATTGTGCTATCTTTAATCAGTAAGTCATCAACATATAAAACACTGATAATTATATGACCATCATGCTGCTATAAATACACATTTTGCGAGAGAAGGAAGGCATCCATCTTGGAATACCACTCTCTTGGGGCCTGTTTTAACCCGTATAGTGACTTCTTTCTCTTGCAAATGAAAGATGGATCAGTGATGTAGCCCTATGGATGCTTCATGTATATCTCCTCATGAGGATCTCCATGTGATGCACCTCCCAGTGCTTGGATGCGGAAATAGCCAAAACAAGGCGGATGGAGTCCATTTTTGCAACCGGTGCAAAGGTCTCATGGTAGTCCACTCCTTGGACCTGAGAGAAACCTTTTGCTACCATCCTTGCCTTATATTTGCAGGTGCTTCCATCAGCAACAACCTTTGTCCGAAACACCCACTTGCATTGAACCAATTTCCTTCCCGGAGGAAGATAAACTAGCTCCCAAGTAGTGTTTTTCTGAAGAGAATTCATCTCTTCATCCATGGCAACTTACCATCTCGGATAATTTCGAGCATGGTAGTAGGACTTTGGATTTGAACTAATCGTCAAATAGAAAGTTTTGGACAACAAATTATCAGAACAAGAGAGCGCAATACCTGCTCTTTGGAAATTAGACCGGGTTCTCCTTGGATCATCCGGATTTCCAATGTTGTCTTTTGCGGAGGAGAGTGTCTGTTGGGCCCAGGTAGGAAGATGATTTTGCACTTCAGGTTTTGATTCAGTATCTGATGATTGCCGCACATTGATATCATAAATCATAGGATCCAAATCAGGGTCATCACCCCCAATTTCATCATCCAAATATTCATTGGAATACGAAGGAAATTCAGCAGTTTTCTCCTTCACTAGTTCCACCTCCTGAAGAGGCTCATTGAACTTGACACTTCTCTCGATGATGATCTGTTTGGTCTTAATATCCAGTAGCTTGAATCCTTTAGATTCATTAGGATACCCAATAAATAGACATTCTATGCTCTGAGGTTGCAAAGCCCTTCTTTTATCAACCAGAATCCAGGCCCATGCAGTGGATCCAAACACCCATAGGTTCGACACATCTGGCTTGTGTCCGAAGTATGCTTCAAAAGGAGTCTTTCCTTTCACTGATTAATGTGGCACCCTGTTCTAAATGTATGCTGCAACATGCATGGCTTCATTCCACAAATTTGCAGCAAGTTTCTTTGACTCCAACATACAGGTGGTCATCTCTTTGAGAGACCGGTTCTTCCTTTTCGCTACTCCGTTTTGCTGGGGAGTGTAGGGAATTGAATGTTGGAACTGAATACCAATTTGGGAGAAAATATACAGCAACTCATTACTAACATACTCCCCTCCATTATCTGATCTCAAGATCTTATCTTAATCCCAGAGGCATTTTCAATCAAGGCCTTCAATTCAGAAAATTTTTCATATACTTCTGATTTCTTTTTGAGAAAGAAAACCCATGTATACCTTGAAAAATCATAAATAAAAGTAAGGAGGTACCTTGATCCATTCATGGATTTGAAAGGCATGGGACCACTGATATCAGATTGTATCAGCCCCAATATGCTTGTAGCTCGGTTTTCCTTCCCCTGATCGAACTTGTGCTCAGGGTGTTTTCCAATCACACAGCCCTTGCAGACTCCCGTGGTTGCCTTGATGACTGGGAGGCCTTCAACCATGGAGTTTTTCTGTAATTGCTGCAAATATTTGAAATTAGATGGCCAAACCTTTCATGCCACAACATACTAACCTTATTTCCATGAGTTAGCAGAGCGGTGGGCTTTGCATCCGCAACAAAGTGAGAGAACTCATAGGCTTTTGCATGATGATTTGCAAGGCCTTTTGCAATGAGTTTCCTGGATGCAATTTATATTATCTCAACATCATTTGGGCTGAAAGAGACTCTCTTAGGCATTCATGTATGTGTCATCTAATAGACACTAAGGAGATTTGCTGCTAGAGACGGTACATACAAAACATTAGAAAAAAAAACCATTTTCTAGATCTATAGTACCTTGTCCTTCGGAAATGATGGTTGATTCATCTCCCATGTGGATGGGGATGGATTTTCCAATCTCCAAGGATGAAAAGGAGTATTTTTCAGCCATCATGTGATTCTAAGCTCCATTGTCAATCAACAGTGCTTTGGACTTCGAAGTTCTTGCCATGAGGGCATGACCTTTCTCATGCTGTGGTTCCCGATTTTGGTGATCTCTCCTCCGAAAGCTCTCCGGAAGATTGATGTGATTACTCTCAAGGAGAGAGGTTGATTCATCAAGCTTTTTCTTCATGCAGGCATGTTCAGGCTGAAAACCCTTCCCGCAGTAAGAACACCTGACTTTTTGTTTCCCATTGTGCCCTTTTCCTTTGTTCTTCCTTGAGCCGGAAGATTCATCATGCTGCTGATTTTCAACTCTAGGCTTGGGAGCATCAAATTTAGTTTTCTAATTTTTTTGCTGCTTTCCTTTACCCTTTAGATCTTTGGGCCCCAAGACATGGAGGGCTTGATCACGGGAAGATCGGATGATCCCCATCTGGACAAGCTTGTCATGTTCATTAGTTAGGGACTCAATGAAGGCATTGAGTGTAGGCATCTTCCATCCTGGGGTTGTGAGCTTCCCCGCACAGAATGTAGAAAAATAAATAAATAATCAACCTCGAGTTTGGAGAGGATGGCTAGGATGTGCTGATCATCCTCCTTCTCCACTTTGCATTGCTTCAAGAGGAAAACAGTATGCTTAAACTTTGTAGAGAAATCATTCAGAGTCTCGAAATTGGAAGGTTGGAGAGACATGAGTTCATTTTTGAGTTGGTCAACTCTCAAGTCATCATGCTTTCCGTATAGAGATTCCAACTTGTCCCATATTTATTTCGGTGTCTTCAAATCCGTAAGATGGAAGACAAGGTCATCGAAAATAGAGAGGCACAAGAAACTGAAGGCTTCATCCTTCTTGTTCAAGAATCTTGATTTTTCTATAGTAGATCCAGGCTCAACTTCAGTGTCCATGGTGACTCTATGGAGTCCTTTGGAGCACAATTGAACCTCCATTTTATTTTTCCATGTGTGGAAATTGTATGGAGTCAAGAGAGGTACTAAGGAGGCCATCTGGATATGCTGTAGCGAATGCTTCACCTATAGAAACCTGAAAATCAAAACAGAAAGGGAAAAATAAGGCCAGGCAACCTGCACATTCTAGGCTTTCATCACACCTAGCATAGTCAATCAAGCAAGCTTGATCAGCAAGTTCTTTACTTGGTATATTAAGTGGTAAGCCTTGGCTTCTGGTGCAGTGCTAGAATTTTGAGCTATTGCTCACTTTTCATGGAGAAATCTGTCAAAAGCTTTTTTTTGAGAGATTGATCTTCATCCTGCCGTATGCTCTGATACCATATTAATTCTTGCACATGATCTAGGAACTAAGAATCAATATTATGAAAGAATAATCAACAAATACTCATGAAATGGTGTTAATCGGAACCGGAATTGGTTTCCTCTCTGTATATTTAATAAACAATGAATGGTTACAATACCAATGTCAAGCAATAGCTTAACTCCATGAAGAATTTGAATACCTAAGGAGACAATTTGAATTCAGTGAGTGAGTCTAGCTTAACTGACTCTCAACCATTGGTTCACACTCAGTTAACCACTTGACCAAAACCCTAATTGACTCACCAAAACCTAACTAAAGTCGGAGTGCAATAAATGACTGAATCTCAACTGAAGGAGATCAAACACATGTCATAGCAAGCCAACCATCAAGTTCTAGTGCACCATGACTTCAATGAACCCCGATGAGGTTAACTGAAGCTGAACTGACCATCAGAAGTTGGTGGAGGCGCCTTGTTGACTCCAGATCATTAAATAATATATTTAATGAGAGGAGGCACCTTAACTGACTGGTTGAACTGATTGTAACCACCAGTTAGCAATTAGGTGCATTAATGTCACTCAGATCACCCTCGGAGTGCTCCAGTTAGCCTCCTTGACTATAGGAGAAGGCTAAGTTAGCCTCCTTGACTATAGGTAGGCATGGCTGTTCCACTGATGTCAATTAATGTCAATTATACTTAGGATAGTGGTTTAACTAGGCCAATTTGACCAAAAGAGTGTGTATGATGGTAAATGTCTCCAACAGTATTATCTACTATGAACATGGATCTCTTTTTATTTGGATATGGATTCTTCCATAACACACACACTCGGTGTTACAGTGGTATCAAAGCCCCTTTTTGGGCTTGATTTTGGGCCTTTGGCCATCAATTTATTTTGTTTAAAAAAAAGTTAAAAAAAAAGAAGAAAAAGATAACAAGATACATGAAAGGGGGAAATAAGAAAGAACGAACAACATACGGTTGATAAAACCAAACATTGGTTTTATAAACCACATGAGGTTTTATGAAGCCCTAATTCCCACATTCATCAAAAAAAATAAACTATATATATGTATAATATTATCATTATTATTTAAAAATAACAATAATTATCAATATTTTTAAATAGTTAATTGGATTTATTATTAATTAGCTATTAAACTCTTGCATTAACCCTGAAGTCATTTAAAGAAGAATTGGATGAGATCTTCAATCTATTTATGAGGAAAATACAAGAAGTACTTGACCGTAAGGAATAGTTGAATGAAAAAGTTGTCGAAAAGACCTTCAATGAAATAAAACCAACAAAGAAAACTAGAGGCCTCCCAAGACAAAGACATGGAAATTAAATCCCAATGCAATTTTAAAATCTTGTAAGAAAAACATGGTAAAGTACATGAAAGTGATGGAATTAATGTCTCAGAAATTAAATTCAATAACACAACCAGTTCCATATCACCATCCCGTTTTCATGTCAATAAAAATGATAATGTGCCCACAAGAGTAATGCAAAAAGCACTTGCACAATGTTCTCAACCACTTTCTCCAGATAAATCTAATGATCTGATTTATGGAGTTGAAATCCGAAGAGGTAGTCAATACCTACTTAAACAATATGAAAAAAATTATGATGGTTCTACAAACACAAGTGTAGATAGTTCTGCAGATGTGGTGCTCTTTTCAACTATTGGTTACATTCCAAATAATGTTGAATATAGTCGGCCCCTTGTTGTTGAACCAGATGACACAATAGTTATTGCATCCACATGTTTAGGAATTGCAAAAAATGGAAGTGAAGATCGACAATTCTTAGTAAATAGAATTAAAAGATGACATGGAAAACCAATACGTACAAGTTGTAATATTTCAAAAAATCACCACTTAAGAAGAAGGGATTACAACACAAGTTCTAGAATCATGTCCATAGAATGAAATCGATCAAATATTGCAGTGTTCAAGTCATCACTTCAAACAAAACCAATAATAATATAGCATTAACACTCTCAACTTTGAGGGCAAAGCTTCCCTAAAGGGAAGGGCAATGCTACATAAATAATATTAATAATAATAATAAATAAATAACATATAAATTAATAATAAACTAATAATTACTATTACCATAAGAGGACGTGACTCCTCCCAATAGGTGCCTAAGGCATATTTAAAGGTAGGATTTCAATTTTAAAATATCATCAATCATTTTATTCAATATGTATTATCTACTATGAAGATGGATCTTTTCTTTATCTGGATATGGATTCTTCCATAACACACACAATCGGTGTTACAATTACAGTAGGAACCTAACATTCCCTCCCTCTTTGGAAGTAATATTCTCTTCAAGGATGGACATGGGGAATATGTTGCAAAATGGATTTTTGTTCTGTTATGCCAAATTATGTAGGCATACTATTTCTATAACTATTTTTTGTTCAGAGCACTTTGAATTCTAGAGTATCGAGGCCAATATTTTCTATTTTTGTGCCTCTTGTTGATATGATGTGATTATCATGAGATACATGTTATATTTCTACTACTATACCATGATGATATATAATGCGATGATCGTGAGATACATGTCATATTTATACTACTATACCATGATGATATATAATGTGATGATGTACTATATGTTGTTGCTACATTTGATGTATTGATTATTTGATGAGTGTGAGAATTTTGATCTACAACAAGATCTAGGAGCCTTAGAGAAACTCATAAATCGAATTTGATGCAAAACGAACAAAAAACCATTAAAGGAGAAGCAATTTACACAAGCAATGTGAACAGAAACATGTTATTATTTGATTGTATAACATTAAAACATGTTAGTAACAGGTTTATATCACACATGAAGTGGTTCATGAGGCTTGGGAAGCCCAAAATGTGTGTACATGTGAAATTGGCCTCAGTCCCCCCTAGGTGGGCCAAACATGCTCCAAATCAGCCCAAATGGCCACGAATTGTTGTGTTGACATGGATGAGGTGACATGGAGCAATCATAACACTTTGGCATGTGTGGGTGTGCAAAAATCGGTGGGTGAGAGGATCTAGGTGGCATTAAATGCACCAAATCAGTCCAAAATTGGACAAAATCCACCTCTAGCGCTCCTAGTCAATCAAACTGTCTACATTCAATGAATAGGAGAGCACCAGCAATGATGAGGGTTCACATGTGGATGGTTGACTGAGATGGAGTGCTCATGTGGGTGTCAATGCCCCAATTTAACTTGTTATTGGTCCAACTAAGCACCCTAAGTCCAAACCATAGTGTAATAATGCACAAAATGCAATAAAATTGACTATGGACTTAGACTAAGGTACCAATGGGTTGGATTATTATTCTAACACCCTCCCTTAACCAAAAAATTTGCAAAATCTCATAAAATGAAGGAGGCCTTGGCAACAAAGGTTCAAGTCACCTCAATATATAAATCGTAAATTTTATTTGTCCATATGAAGTGAGGAAAATAAGGAAAACCACGTGGGACAAAACCTTCCCTCAAGAATGGACATGGGGATGAAAACTGCAAAAAATAGCAACAATCACCATCCATCACTCACTCCAAGCAAATATCTCATATGAGTGAAGGTATTCTCTATGAAAGTCTTGGTGAAAATGTTGACAGGTTGTTCGGTGGATGGGAAATACTGCAGTGAAATCACCTTGTCATGCACTAAGCCCCGGACGTAGTGCATATGGATCTCAATATGCTTTGTTTTCTGCATCTTAATTGGATCAGTAGATATCTTGATGGCACTTTGATTGTCCACCCAAATGTTGGTAGGAGAATTAATTGTGACCCCAAATTCCCGAAGGATACCCTAGAACCAAACACACTGTGTAGTTTCATTGACTACTGCCCTGTACTCGTCCTCTGCTGAAGAAAGAGAGATGGCGTGTTGTTTCTTACTTGACCAGAAAATGGTACCTTCGAAAAGCATGAAAAAAAAACCTGAAGTTGATTTTCTGTCAGTGGAATCTTCATCCCAATCCGAATTAGAAAATACAGCTAGTTGAAGTGAAGCACTAACTTAATAGTGCACCCCAAAATTCTTTATACTCTAGACATACTGGAGAATTATTTTGGCTGCCTTCGAATGGAGCTCATGTGACCGGTGCATTTGTATTGCTACAACACTTACAGCATAAGATAAATCAGGTCTTGTATGTGTGAGATAGAGAAAGCTACCAACTAGCTTCCTATAGAGTGTAAAACCTAGCAATGGAGAATTGCCAAATTCACATAATTTGATGCTAGAAAGAAAAGGGAACTTGGATTCCTTATAATCAGCCATGTTAAAATTATTTATAAGGTATGAGTCATACTTTGGTTGACTTAGCATGATTCCCCTTTCAGATTTCCCAGTTTCCAATCCCAAGAATTGCCTTAGCAATTCTAGATCGGTCATGGCGAATTCACTATGTAGAGATGCATTAATTGAATCAATTGAATTGTTGCAGCTCCTTCTAATTAAGAGTTAATCAAAATAGAGAACAATAACCTGCAAAATACCATCATGTTTCTGTAAACATACATTTGGATCATATTTGCATCTAAATGAACCCAATAGAGAGCAAGAAAGCATCCATTTTAGCATACCAAGCCTCGGGAGCTTGCTTGAGTCCATAGAGTGATTTCTTCAACCTACAAAAAAGTGAAGGATCCTCTTGGAAACCCTCAAGTTGATGAATGTTGATCTCTTTTTGTAGCTCACCATGTAGAAATGCACTCTTGACATCCAGATGATGCACTTGCCAACCCTTACTAGTTGTGATTGCTAGAACTAGCCTTATGGATTCCATCTTTGCAACCGGTGGAAAGGTCTTAGTATAATCCACACCATGGACTTGAAATTAGACCTTAGAAACTAATTTGGCTTTGTATTTCACATGTGAACCATCAGCAGCAAGTTTAGTTGAAATATCCACTTGCATTGGACAAGCTTCCTCTTGGGAGGAAGAGAAACTAATTCCCATGTCTCATTCTTTTGGAGAGAATGGAATTCTTCTTCGATTGTTGTTTTCCATCTTGGGTCATGACAATATTGCTGATATGACTATGGATCATATCCAATCAGCATATAACAATGCTCAGTAAGAGCACTTTCACTAGCAAATGAAGCATTGTTAGATTGAGATCTAGTCTTCCTAGGCTCTTGGGGATTGCCGACCAATTTCCCTGCAGCTTGTATGAATCCAATGGCTTTGATGGTGACTCATATATAGCGATATCATCTACATCTTCAGGAATATCACAAAAAACAGAGCATGAATCATCACTTACATCATCAAATTTTTGAGGAGAAGAGCATTCTCCCGGTGCAAGCTCAAAATCTGGTATTGGTTCCTCTTTCAATTGCACAATTTTCTCAATGAAAGTCTTGAGTGTGGAAGTGTCAAAGAGTTTGTAACCTTTTGTATCCTCACCATACCAAACCATGATGCATTCCTTTCTTTGTGGATGCAAGGCCTTCCTCTTTTCAGAAGGGATTCGAGCCCATGCACTTGTGTGTCTCTCCTTGTCATCCCCTTCTCATATCTTCGCTCTGGATACTTCTCAACTACACACCCAATGCAAGTTCCATTTGATGATTTGATTTGTGGAAGTTCTTCCACCATCTCCTCTCTGTGTAGTGCTTGGAGGTACTTGTAGTTCATGTGACCAAACCTCTCATGCCATAGATTGGAAGTCTCATTGGCATGTGAGAGAAGAGCTTGGTCATTGGAAGTAGGGAGGAAATTCAAAAACTTGTACATCCTTTGATGTTGTTCTGCATATCCAACTACTACAACATGGTTTGATGAGATTTCTGCAATCTCTACAAAGTATGGAGTGAAGGTCACTCTCTTTGCTTCTGTTGTATGGGTCATTTGATAGACTGCCAGCAAATTTTCTGCAAGGTCTGGTACATACAACACATGACTGAAGCAACCATGCTCTAAATCAATCCTACCAATTCCCTTGGTCTGGATTTCAGAGTCATCCCCGATTCAAACTGTAGGGCTAGCATTCAAATGCATGGAGGAGAAGAACTCTCTGGTGGCTACCATGTGTCTAGAATACTCTGAATCAATGATGAAGGATTAGGAAATAGAGGCACCTGATACCAAGGCATGACATTTCTTCTTGTTGTCTGAATTGGAGGTGCCATCTATCTTCCTTGCGCTATCTAAGACAGGGATGCTGTTCTTCTCCACCAAATGTGCCATGTGGTCAATGGTTTTTTTCATGCATGATATTTTTGGATGCCATCCCTTATGCGAATAGGTGCATTTGGTATTCTCTTTCCCTTTCTTGTCCTTCTCCTTGGGAGGATGCGAACCCCGATCACTGGATTTGTGTTTTCCTGATTTCTTCTTCTTTGTCAGCTTCAAATTCTTTGCCTTGGGACTTTCCCTTGGAGGCATTCGAAACTCCCATGGCCAAGGCTTGATCCTTAGCCTTGATGGTGCCCATTTGGTCTAGCTTGTTTTGCTCCTAAGCGAGGGAGTCCATGAAGCTAGCTAGACTTGGCATTTTTCAGTTTCGAAGTGTTAACTTGCCAGAATGAAATGTGCTGACAAAGACTGATAATTATGGCCCCAACTTCGAAAGGATGGACACAATCAACTGATCCTCTTTCTTATCAATGCCACATTACTTTAGTTGGAGCACAAGTGACTTAAACTTGGTGAAGAAGTCCTCGATAGTGTCAAAGTGCGATGTGCTCAGGCTAATGAGCTTGTTCTCAAGATGGTGTCCTCTTAGTTCATCAGTTTTCCCAAAGAGTGTCTCTAGTTTTACCTAGATTTCATTTGGGGTTGTTAAACTGTCTATGTGGAACAAAATCTCTCTTGAGATACTCAGGAATAACAATCCATATGCTTCATCCAATCTATTGAAGTACTTGGATTTCTTTGCAACATAGTTGGGCTTCACCTTTGTGCCCATGGTAACTCTATAGTGACCCTTGGATCTCAATTGAATAACCATCTCTTCCTTCCAATCAAAGAAGTTGAAAGTTGTTAGCAAGATGTGGGTAGCTTCCATTTCTTCCTGCACTAATGGTTATGAAATTTCCGACCGTCCTGTAAAAACAACTCAATTTTATCTGGAATTTCTCTAAAAAAAACCCAGCTTAAAACGCTTAGAATTGATATGCAACTCACTAAACTCCACTCAGATATGATATCATGTGATAATTTCAATTGACAGCAAGGTCTAGAATCCTTAGAGAAACTCACAAATCGAATTTGATGCACAACCAATAAAAAACCATTAAAAGAGAAGCAATTTACACATGCAATGTGAACATAAACATGTTATTATTTGACTGTCTAACATTAAAACATGTTAGTAACAGGTTTATATTAAATTTGAAGTGATTTGTGAGGTTTGGGAATCCCAAAATGACTGTACATGTGAAATGGGCCAAATTGTCCTCAATCCCCCCTAGGTGGGCCAAACACGCTCCAAATCAGCCCAAATGGCCACAAATTGCTGTATGGATGTGGCTGAAGTGACATGGAGAAATCATAACACTTTGGCATGCATGGGTGTGCAAAAATAGGTGGGTGAGAGGATCTAGGAGGCATTAAATGCACCAAATCCGTCCAAAATTAGACAAAATCCACCTCTAGCGCTCCTAGTTAACCAAATTTTCCACGTTCAATGAATGGGAGTGCACCAACAATGATAAAGGTGCAAATTGTTATAGTTCAAAATGACACATCTGTATCTGTGAACACTTTCCCATGATTTTGTCTCATGTTGACACTTCAAGAAAGTCACTAAAAGTCACTGGAAAAACACCTAACTTGAAGGACCCATAACTTGAGTTTTGTAACTCCGTTTGACCTCATCTCTGCACTGTTGGAAAGGCATCTACATTAGATAAAACTTTCTAGAAGACACCAAAGTCTAAGAATTCCCACAAATATCTTGAAAATGAGTTTAGGATGTGTACGTGACTTTCCTTAAGGCAACCCGCGTACGTACGCGAGTTGCTATATATAATAGTCGCGTACGCCTTAAATACGTGACTTTCTGCATTGCAAACTATGTATACCTCCTTGTGTATGTGACTGTTGTTTCTGCAACCCATGTATGCCTCCTGAAAATGTAAAAAAAATACGTATTTTTAAATTCGGGTAGTTTGGGTAGTTATGCAACTAACTCCTTCAGTTGTAACTACTTTGTCTTCGACCCTAACTCTTCATTAAGCATATAAATAGAGGTAGCAAGGTCAATGAGAGGAGATTGGAATCTTTGCATCATTATGTTGGAGGAATTGGGACTCTCTTTTCCCACACCTTTGCCCTAGAAGCATTCTGCTTGTGTTGCAGAGCTTGGAGGCTGAGTTCCTTGGAGAAGAGAAGCAGCAGAACCAGATCAAGGTTTCGTGAGGTGCCGAACTTGAAGAGAAGGTATAATTGTACTTGTTTTCAAGATTAATAAAGATGTGATGTGTAACACCTCAGTTTTGATCTGGTTTGCATTAAATGTATATGATGTATATATTAATCGTGGTGTGGAGCTAAAGGCAAAAGCCCCACCATTGATTTGGTTGTGTTATGTTCGGCGGTTGAAATCGTTGCCAATGGTATATCGTGATATACGACACATATTAGTTTTGGCATCATGTAAATGTACATCTTTAAAAAAAATAAACCCCAACCAGCTATGTCAATGCAACCATAATGAAAAGGGCATGATTTTCCCAAGGCTAAGGGGGGGGAATTGTTAAACCTTGAACCAATGGGGAAAAATCCATGTGTCAACCACCCATTTAAAAATGCTGATGTTAGTTGAGGGAAGATATTGCTGGGAAGTGATGGGTGGAAAGACTGTTAGTCTTTGCCCACACGCCCACTCCACTAGTAGACTCTCCATCTTCACGTGGGAAGGGGCAACCACATGGCCGTTTTTGGTTTTTGATTGTTTTTCCCACCCTCACGCGGGGACGTTCTCTCTTCATCCTCACATAGGGATGGTAGTTATGCTCATCCTCACGCCCAGGATTTTATCCATCATTTTTTTCCTCACGCAGAGAGCTGGGGAAGCTGTTTCTGTCATCCACGATCTTGTTCCTATGAATATGTGTTCACGATTTCTGTGTTTGCAAATGCCGTAGTTGGGGGAATGGTGATGTGGGTTCCTTCATGATTTTCTTGTGAATGATCCATTCACGTTTGGGTTGGGTATTCCCATTTCTTCATTGTTGAGAAGTGGCTTTTGTTTCCCCATGTTGGTTGGCTATGTTTGCCTTTACGTTTTGGGGTTGTTGTAGATTGTTTTGGAGTCATTTTGGCCACGATAGGGCCAAGAACGACTCAGTAATTGCTTTCCTTGTCGCTATGAATCACTTATTTGACTGCATATATGCAGTGGTTGGTCTTTGGACTATGTTGGAGTAGGGATGAGGGCTTGGTTTTCTTGATAAACCTCGTGCATTTGGGAACCACACAGATAGAGCTAGAGGGTTGGATTTCTTCTCCACAACCCCTGAATAGCACTGGAAGGGAAGTCAGGGCCCGAGGGACTGTTTAGTAGAGAAGGGACTGATTCCTTGTGTTGGGTGTGTGTGGGTGTCTTAGAAGTCAGGCTAGTTCTAGTGTAGGTGTCCCTAGCTCTGTAATGAGCTCACCAGCTTAGCATTTAGCCTTTCCCAGCTCCTTGATGGCCTGATAAACCCAACTATGTTGGCTTGGCTGATATATGTATCCTTGACTATGTGTAAGCCTGCTTGTTCCTTATTCCTTAGGGAATCATGCCCGGCTTGGGGGTGGCAGCATTGCTGAGAGATTAAGGAGCACGTTGGCCTATGGTTGGGTGGATCGTTGCAGCGACATAGCTGGTTGCGAGAGAAGTTCTTTATAAGATAAGTATTCTTGTCTAATATACTTCTGCAATCATATTTGATGTTTCATTAATGATGATGAACATGTTGAATGCCTGAATGAATGTATGTTTGCTTTTGCTGTGTATGTGAATGATTATCTTCAAGCATTTCGGTTTTATTTATGTTCATGTTCATGGGGACGGTTTTGCGTAGATGGTTAATGTGATAGTAGCGTCCTCTTCGCCGGTTGGAGGGTTGGGGACGTTACATTGTGGCATTAGAGCCAAGTTGCAGCATGTGCCTGAATGGGCCATAAAAGATCAACTAACAGAGGCAGGCTTCCCTCTGCCCAACAGAAATAAAAGAAAAAAAAAAGTTCCAAAAAATTTTGTTGAAAATTCTCCAGGTACCGAGCGTGTTGGATCATCGGAGGACTAACAGGGAAGCTCCTCCGATACAGCGGATAATTTAGTCGGAAGGCCACCGGACGAGGGACCGGTGGAAGGAAATTCGTGAAAAGTTTCCAAGTGTAAGACTGTTGGCTCATCGGAAGACTAAGTCGGAAGCTCTTTCGATGCAGCGGACGAATTAGTCTGAAGAACCTCCGATGCATACCTCGATGACGGCGGAGATCCCCTGAAGACTGCCGAAACGCCGGCAAGAATTAGTGGATGAGAGCGTCGACACGGAGGAAAAGAAGGGAATTTCCCTAAAAATTCGCTTAAGTGTGGAGACCATCGGCGATCAGCAAAGTTTAGATGATGGGATCGCCGAAGCGTCGGATCTGTCAGCGAAAGTTATTTGTTCAGATCGTCGATACTATTGGCCAAAAATAGTTGATGAGACCGTCGATACGTCGGAGCAAGTTAGTGGATTGGGTCGTCGATGATGCAGAAGAAATTAGTTGTTGGGTTCCCCGATGCGTTGGATGAATTTATATGTTTGCGCATCTGTTGTTGCGGTTGTCTAGTGGGCTATCCCTCCGACGGATAGAGGCTTCAACCGTCGATGCCGTAGTGATTAGTGCTTCCGACAGCCGATGAGAAAATTTTGAAAATTTTGTTTAAGTATAAGGTCGTAAAAAAATTATTAAGGATTAGACCGTCGATCGGGAAAATTCAAAGGTTTGTAAACCTGCTGTTGCGGCAGTTTAAGACACTATCCACACGATGGTTAGTAGGTCCGATAGCCGATAAATGTCCACGGAACCCGTAGTGAGGTGGCTTTTCGTTGTTGCGGCTGCCTAAGGGACTGAGAACCTGATGAATAACGTGTCTGATCGATGATACAGTCGAAAACCTTAGCTGATGAAACCGTCGATGGATAGTCCTTGTCATCATCGATATAGTTCAGAAGCCTAGACAACTACGGATCTGACACACCAGAGAGAAATAGACGAAAAGAATGCCCATGAGGTAGGTGTTTTGACCGCCGAAGTGTCAGAAATTTAGTTAGGAAGAGGTCCGATTGGGCCAAAGGAGATTTGTGGTTTTTCAAGGGAACTTCTCAGCGATTTTTCAAGTAGTTTTTTTACTGTCTTTCACTGGGCTTTCAGCAGATTTTCAGTGGTTTTTTAGGGCTAAAAAGGAGGAAGTGGCAACGATTTTATGCACCAGATTGCGCGAAATCCAATGATTTACAAAAAATACCCCTTGACCCCCGTCGTCCCCCTGAGACACTCGTTCTTTGAGGAAGTAAATTTTGTGTTTTGGGAAAAAATGTCATTTTATGATTTTTCCAGGAGAAGGTAAGTAATTCTGATTTGTGTAAATGTTATGTAGCTAATGGTTGTGTTACTAACACGTTTACAGAATCATACACACCTTCAAGGGTAGTATTCCAGGTGGTACAGTTTGGTAAGTAAGTGGTGGTTCAGTTATGAGGACCCATGACAGATATGATGCTCGGGATTCTTATGAGCGTGCGCGAGATGCCATGGGAGGCAATTCCTATAATGGAAATGATGACATAGAGTCTAATGGAAGGAGATTCCAAGAGACACCGTTAGATGTTGCAGCCACCATGAGAAGATTGATCAAAGCCCAGGAAGAGCAGCATCAATTGAATGCTACTATGTTGCAGAGTTTGACAGACTTTCAAAGAAAGATAGACTCTGGGTGGGGTACAGCAAGACCAAAAGGCAGTAAGAGCAGTACTAGGAGAAGGAGAAGGACTTCTAGTGGATCATCTGACTCCAAAGAATCCAACAAGGATTCAAGCTCTTCTTCTTGTAAAAGAAAAAGAAAGAGACACCATAGGGATCGCTCTCGGGATGAATTTAAAAAGGCTAAACCTCCTACATTTGATGGTGAGGTAAAGACTAAACAAGAGGCTGAAGCTTGGCTTCTTGGGATAAAGAAGTACTTTCAAGTTCAGGATTATTCGGGAAACATGAAGGTACGAGTTGCCATATTCAATCTAAATGGAAGAGCATCCATTTGGTGGAAACACTTAAAGCAAGTAAAGAGGATCACTGAAAGGAGACTTAAGTGGAAAGATTTCAAGAAGTATTTCAAGCAGAAATACCTCTCTGATAGGTATTATGATGACGGGGTTAAGGAGTTCCATGAGCTGAGATTGGGACAGCAGACCATGGAAGAGTATGTGAATAAGTTCTTGGCATTGTTGTGGTATACCAGGTACATCAAAGATAAAAAAGTGAAGGTCCAACGTTTTCTGAGTGGATTGCCTCAGTATTACAAAGATAGAATTGAGTTTTATTAACCTAGAACTGTTGAAGAAGCAATAAGGAAGGCTAAGTATTGCTATGAGAAAATCAAAGGTAAACCGGATTACCATAAGGCATGGAAAGACAAGAAGAATAAGAAGTTTGACCAAAGAAAGAAAGGTTTCAAACCTTCTAACTTCAGGAATCAGTAGAAACAACCATCCTAAGCTGTGAGTAAGCTAGTTGGTGTGACAAGAGAAAAGCCTAAGGATCCACAATAGAATAGAGGACCACTTCAATGTTGGAAATGTGGAGGACTCCACATGCACATAAATTGTCCACTCGAGAATGAGAGTTCAAGACCAGCTTACAACATTCAAGAAGCAGAAAAAGTGGGTCAAGTAGCAAGGGCAGTCCCTAGGATTTATGCAACACTGGAGGACCATCAGGAAGATCACCAGTCAACCGTGGTTGAAGTTGGGGGTAAGATTGTTGATCAATCTATTTCTATTTTGATTGACCCTTGTTCTACTCATAGTTACATTACTCCTAAAGTAGTGGAGATTTGTGCTTTTAAGAAGGTAAAGCATAGAAAATCTTGGTTGGTTCAGCTAGCCACTGGAACTATGGAAAATGTTAGTGAAGTGGTAGAGAAATGTCCATTGGTCATGAATGGATTGGTCACTTCTATAGATCTGAATGTTGTACCACTTGGTTCCTATGATGTTCTCATTGGAATGGATTGGTTAGAAGCTCACAGGGTGAAGCTTGGCTGTTATAACAAGACTTTTGAATACATGGATGAAGAAGGGAACCCAATGGTTGTGAAAGGTATTCCAAAGGTGATTTCAATAAGGCAGGTTTTAGCAATGCAGTTGAAGAAGTTCTGTAGGAAAGGTTGTCAATTGTATGCAGCTCATATTTTGGAGGCAACAAGGGATGAGACTCCTAGGTTGGAAGACTATCAGGTGTTACGAGAATTCAGAGATGTGTTTCCTGATGAGATTCCAGGACTTCCTCCAAAGAGGGACATTGATTTCACAATTGAATTTGTGCCAGAAGCAACACCAGTGTCCAAGACACCCTGCAGGATGAGTACACCAGAGATGCTAGAACTGAAGATGCAACTACAGGAGTTGTTGGAAAAGAAGTATATCCAGCCGAGTGTGTCTCCGTGGGGAGCACTAGTTCTATTTGTAAAGAAGAAAGATGGTACACTCAGGTTGTATATTGATTACAGATAGTTGAACAAGGTTACTGTGAAGAATAAATACCCTTTGCCTAGGATTGATGACCTCTTTGATCAAATGAGAGGAGCAAAGGTATTTTCCAAGATTGACTTGAGGTCTGGTTATCATCAGGTGAGAATCAAGGATGAAGACATTCATAAGACAGCCTTCAGAACAAGGTATGGGCATTATGAGTTTGTACTGGTACCATTTGGTCTCACAAATGCACCGGCTACATTTATGTGCCTTATGAACAGTGTCCTCAGCAGGTATTTGGACAAGTTTGTTCTAGTTTTCTTTGATGACATTCTTGTTTATTCTAAGAATGAGGAAGAGCATGGAGAGCATTTGAGATTGACATTGCAATTGCTCAAGGAGCATCGGCTATATGCAAAGTTGAGCAAGTGTGACTTTTATAGAGATATAATTCAGTATTTGGGTCACATTATCTCAGAAGAGGGTATATCTTTGGACCTTGAAAATATTGAGGCCATTATGAATTGGCCTACTCTAAGAAATGTGACAGATGTACTATCTTTTATGTGGCTTGCAGGATACTACAGGAGATTCATTGAAGGATTCTCCAGAGTTGCTCATGCCATCACTTCTTTGCAAAAGAAGGGGATAAAGTTTGAATGGACATCGAGGTGTGAAGAAAGCTTCCAGCAGTTGAAGAGTCTTCTCACCAGTGCACCAGTATTGAAAGTTGCAGATCTAGAAAAATATTTTGTGGTGTGTACCGATGCATGCTGACAAGGGCTTGGAGGAGTCCTTATGCAAGACAACCATGTGATATGTTACGAGTCGACAAAGCTGAAGGAGCATGAGAAGAACTATGCCACTCATGATCTAGAGCTTGCAGCCATAGTACACGCTCTCAAGATGTGGAGGCATTACTTGATGGGCAGAAGATTCGAACTAAGGATAGACCATTGTGGTTTGAAGTATCTATTTGATCAGCCTACTCTGAATGCCAAGCAAGCGAGATGGCTGGAGTTTTTATGTGAGTTTGATTTTGAAATCAAGCACATAAAGGGAAAATAGAATAAGGTAGTTGATGCACTCAACAGGAAGATGCAGGAAATGCATGTGGCATCTCTTTGTATTTTCCAATCAGATTTGGGGCAGCAAATTGTTAATCGTACTGCTGGAGATGAATTGTATGAGCTAGTGACAGACAAGTTGCAACAACAAAGTCTTGAGAAGAGGTATGAGAGTTATAAATTGGAAGAAGATGGACTTCTTACTTATAAGGGCAGAATTTATATTCTGAATGTAACATATTTGAGGGGGGTTGTTATGGATGAAATCCATCAAGCTCAGTATTCTGGTCACCCAGGATACCAGAAGACAATTGCTACAGCTAGAAAGTAGTACTCTTGGCCTGGAATGAAAAAGGATATGGCTGAATATATTTCAAGGTGCATGAAGTGTCAGCAGGTAAAGGTTGAGCATCAACACCCGACATGATTGTTGCATCCTTTGCCAATTCCAGAATGGAAATGGGAAGTTATTTCCATGGATTTTATTACGGGATTGCCAATGACTTGGAGACAACATGATTCCATCATGGTTGTGGTGGACAAGTTGACTAAGGAAGCACATTTTATACTAGTGAAGTCTACGCATAAGACTGATGACATTGCAAAGACCTTCATGAAGGAGATTTTCAAATTGCATGGATTACCTAAGGCAATAGTCTCTGACAGAGATGTCAAGTTCACTTCCAATTTTTGGAAGGGGTTGTTTGTAGATTTGGGTACAAAGCTAAACTTCAGCACTGCATACCATCCTTAGACAGATGGGTAGACAGAGAGAGTTAATCAGGTGCTTGAAGATATGCTTCGCATTTACATGATAGACAAACCAACCAAGTGGGAAGATTACTTACACTTGGTAGAGTTTGCTTATAACAATGGATAGCAGGAATCCTTAGGGATGATTCTGTATGAAGCTTTGTATGGAAGAAGGTGTAGGACAGTAGTGACTTGGGAAAATCCAATGGACAGGGTTGTGCTTGGACCAGAATTGCTCAAGGAAATGGAGCAAGAGGTTGTAAAGATCAGGCAGAATCTGAAAGCAGTACAGGACAGACAAAAAGCTATGCAGATAAGCATAGCGTGAACAAGGAGTTCAATGTTGGGGATCATGTTTACCTCAAAGTAAGGGAAAAGAAGATTTCCTTGAAGCTTGGAAGTTGTGCCAAGATGTTACCAAGATATTGTGGGCCGTCTGAAGTGCTTGAAAGAATAGGGCCAGTTGCATGTAGACTTGCATTTCCTGCTAGCGCTAGAGCTCATAATGTTTTTCATGTTTCTTTACTTAAGAAATATGTACATGATCCTAACCATGTGATTAATTGGGATGTGATTCAGGTGGAACCCGAGGGAGAGATCCAAATCAAGCGAATGTGCATCCTTGAGAGGAAGGTCACAATGCTCCAGAACCGAGCCATAGGGCAGGTAAAGGTGCAATGGGAGCACTACGGACTTGAAGAGGCTACGTGGGAGCTAGAGGATGCCATGCTATTGGCACAAACATTTTTGTTCAATTCTGCGAAACACTGAGGTGGTACTGATGTAGCATTTTGTTCAAATTTTGTAAAGCACTGAGGACAATGCTATTGAAGGGGGAGGGGAATGTAACACCCCGGTTTTGACCCCGTTTGAATTAAATGTATATGATGTATATATTAATCATGGTGTGTAGCTAAAGGCAAATTCCCCACCATCGATTTGGTCTTGTTATGTTTGGTGATTGAAATCGTTTCCAATGGTATATCGTGATATACGACACATATTAGTTTGGTCATCATGTAAATATACATCTTTAATTAAAATAAACCCCTACCCGCTATGTCAATGTAACCATAATGAAAAGGGCATGATTTTCCTAAGGATAAGGGGGGGGAATTGTTAAACCTTGAACCAATGGGGAAAAAGCCATGTGTCAATCACCCATTTAAAACTGTTGATGTTAGTTGAGAGTAGTTATTGTTGGGAAGTGGTGGGTGGCAGGACTATCAGTACTTGCCCACATTCCCACTCCACTAGTAGACTATCCATCTTCACGTGGGCAGGGGAAACCACTACGGGGACATTCTCTCTTTTGGTTTTTGATTATTTTTCCCACCCTCACACGGGGACATTCTCTCTTAATCCTCACGCAAGGACGGTAGTTTTGCTCATCCTCATGCCCAGGATTTTCTCCATCGTTTTTTCCTCACGCAAGGAGCTAGGGAAGTCGTTTCTGTCATCCACGATCTTGTTCCTGTGAATGAGCGTTCACGATTTATGTGTGTGTGAATGCTGTAGTTGGGGGAATGGTGATGTGGGTTCCTTCATGATTTTCTTGTGAATGATCCATTCACGTTTGGGCTGGGTATTCCCATTGCTTCATTGTTGAGAAGGGGTTCTTGTTTCCTCACGTTGGTTGGTTGTGTCTGCCTTACGTTTTGGGGCTGCTGTAGGTTATTTTGGAGACGTTTTGGCCACGATAGGGTCAAGAACGAATCAGGAATTGTTTTCCCTGTCCAAGCTATGAATCGCTTATTTGATTGCCTGCATGCAGTGGTTGGTCTTCGGACTCTGTTGGAGTAGGGATGAGGTCTTGGTTTGTTTGATAAACCTGGTGCATTTATGAACCACACAAAGAGAGCTAAAGGGCTGGCTTTCTTCTCCACAACCCTTGAATAGCACTGGAAGGGAAGTCAAGGCCTGAGGGATGGTGTAGTAGAGATGGGACTGATTCCTTGTGTTGGGTGTGTGTGGATGCCTTAGAAGTCAGGCTAGTTTTGGTGTAGGTGTCCCTAGCTCTGTAATAAGCTCACCAGCTTAGCATTTAACCTTTCCGAGCTCCTTGATGACCTGATAAACCCAACTGTGTTGGCTTGGCTGATCTATGTATCCTTGGCTATGTGTAAGCCTGCTTGTTCCTTATTCCTTGGGGAATCATGCCCGGCTCGAGGGTGGCAGCGTTGCTGAGAGATTAAGGAGCACGCTAGCCTATGGTTGGGTGGAAAGTTGCAGCGACGTAGCTGGTTGCATGACAAGTTTTTTATAAGATAAGTATTCTTGTCTAATTTACTTCTGCAATCATATTTGATGTTTAATGAATGATGATGAACATGTTGAATGCCTGAATGAATGTATGGTTGCTTTTGCTGTGTATGTGAATGATTATGCATCTTAGCATGTTTTATGTTAAAACATTTCGGTTTTATCTATGTTCATGTTCATAGGGGTGGTTTTGCCCAGATGGTTAATGTGATGGTAGCGTCCTCTTCGCCGGTCAAAGGGTCGGGGATGTTACATGATGTCCTTCTTCTTCCCAAATCATTGTTCAATGTGTGATTGAATCTCTGTTTATGATCATATGGTTATGTTAGTCAAATCATTATTTCATGTTTACTTGATTATCATTGCTTTATATGTGGTCATATTGGTTTGAGGAAGGTATAATTTGTTTTACAGGTCTCTTGGAGCAAGAGGAGTAAGAGGAGCAAGAAGAGGATTGACGGGCTGCTTGGATCAACCTTCATTTGGCTAAGGTATGAACCATTCTAATCTCTGATCTTGCTTGTATTTACTTGTAGAACCATATGCATCTCTCTTTCAACCCTAGTACGTTGATGGTTCTGCAAGTAAATACAAGCAAGATCAGAGATTAGAATGGTTCATACCTTAGCCAAACGAAGGTTGATCCAAGCAGCCCTTCAATCCTCTTATTGCTCCTCTTACTCCTCTTGCTCCAAGAGACCTGCAAAACAAATTATACCTTCCTGAAACCAATATGACCACATATAAAGCAATGATAATCAAATAAACATGAAATAATGATCTGACTAACATCATCATATGATCATAAATAGAGATTCAATCACACATTGAACAATGATTTGGGAAGAAGAAGGAAATCACATCTTTATTAATCTTGAAAACAAGTACAAGTATACCTTCTCTTGAAGTTCGGCAGCTCATGAAACCTTGATCTGGTGATGCTGCTTCTCTTCTCCAACGAAATCAGCCTCCAATCTCTGCAACACAAAGAGAATGCTTCTAGGGCAAAGGTGTGGGCAAAGAGAGTCCCAATTCCTCTAGCATAATGATGCAAGATTCCAATATCCTCTCATGGACCTCCCTACCTCTATTTATATGCTTAATGAAGAGCTAGGGTCGAAGACAAAGTAGTTACAACTGAAGGAGTCAGTTGCATAACTATCCAAACTACCCGAATTTCAAAATACATATTTTTTTGACATTTTCAAGAGGCGTACGTGGGTTGTAGAAACACCAGTCGCATACATGAGGAGGTATACGCGGGGTGCAATATAGAAAGTTGCATATTTAAGGCGTACGCGACTATTATATATAGCAACTCGCGTACGTATGCGGGTTTCCTTAAAGAAAGTTGTGTACACATCAAAAACTCATTTTTAGGGTATTTTTGGGCATTTTCAGACTTTGGTGTCTTCTGAATTTTTTTAGTTAACACAGATACCTTTCCAACGGTGCAGAGATGAGGTCAAACAGAGTTACAAAACTCAATTTATGGGTCCTCCAAGTTAGGTGTTTTTTTCAGTGACTTTCTTGAAGTGTCGACATGCGACGAAATCATGGGAAAGTGGTCACAGGCAGAGATGTGTCATTTTGAGCTATAACACACATGTGGATGGTTGATTGATCTAGTGTGCTCATGTGGGTGTGAATTCCCTAATTTAACTTGTTATTGGTCCAACTAAGCACCCTAAGTCCAAACCATAGTGTAATAATGCACAAAATGTAATTAAATTGAATAGGGACTTATACTATGGTACAAAGTGGTTGGATTACTGTTCTAACAATGAGTATTGTTAGTGTATCACACTTACTGGTTGATGAGGATAGTAGATTCTTGATTTATTTTTGCACCATTAAACCTAGATGATTCTTGAGTCAACTAGACACATTTGACCAAAGATGGTCTATTTCAGCGATAATCTCCACCCCTTAGAAGAAAATTTTCCTTGCAAACACTTCCATTGAAAAGAGTATAAATTTCTATTTTTTTGGCATATCTTATTTGTTTTATCTCTGTTTGCCTTGAAGATTCAGTAACCCCTGCAATTCCATTCTGCATATTTCTTTCCTTGAGGGCCCTATCCCAAATTCCTCTTTTTGAAGCCAGAAATCCCACATTTGTCTAGTTTTAGGGTTTTCCATAACTTCTTTGATCTTGCCCAATCGCCTTCAAATTTTTCCACAGTGTTCATTTCCTATTTCTACTTCCTTGTCCCTCTTTGACAATTTTTCCTATTCTTTCACCCTGCTTCTAAAATATCCATTTTCTGCTTCCCCGTCTCTTAGAAAGTGTCCAAAATCTAATCAAACCTTAATTACCCATCGGAGTTTTTCTAACTCCAAATTTTGCTTTTCTAACAAAAATATTGTTTTTGTTTTTCCACCCATTCCCCTCCTCCCCGAAAAAACCCCTAGATATGGTTGTCACCCGCACAAGAGAAAACAAACAAATCGAAGAAAAACTTGTGGCCCTCAAAACCAAACTCTGAGATCTGGATGAAAAAATTTCTAGACTCTATCTTCAGCATTCAGCCATCAACAACAGACTATAGCCAGAGTCTTCTGGAGACACTAGGTTCTCTTCTTTCAGCAATTTTCGTGGGTTGAAGCTTGATTTTCCTTGCTTCAATGGTGATGATTCAACTAGATGGATATTTAGGGAAGAACAATATTTCATTCTTCACAACACTTTTTATGTCAACAAATTTCCACTTACATCCTTTCATTTGGAACATGAATCCCTTCAATGGTTTTGTTGGTACATGAAGGTTCATGAAGAGCCAAAATGGATAGATTTTTTCCAACTCCTTTTGTAACGATTTGGACCTAGTACTTTTGATGAATTCATAGGAGCACTCACTAAATTTCATCAAACTGGCACTGTGAGAGTATCATACAAAATTTGAGAAACTAACCAATCACAAAAAAGGATTCTCTTATGCATTCTACAGGAGTTGTTTTATTAGTGGTCTGAAGAATGCAATCCGATCTGAGGTTCAAATGTTTTGTCCCAACATAATGATGGAAACCCTAGGTTGGCTAAGTTGGAGGAGGACAAGATCATATCTCAACAGTGCTCCAAATCCACTTTTGTTGCATTCAAAGATATTGTTTCTGAAAGGTCTTCATTCATGCCAGCTTGTAGAACCAATCCTATCAAGCATTTGTCTTAAGCCGAGATGCGTGCACTTAGATAAAAAGGGATTTTTTATAATTGTGATGAGAAATTTACCGAGGGACATAGATGTGATGGTAAAAATATCTATCTCTTGGATTTGGATTCTCTACCTGCACCTGAAATTTTTGAAGATGCTCTCTCTAACCTCCCTCTTGGGTGGCCCCACAGACTCCTCCTGTTTCATCACAAGCTCGCTAAGCCAACTTGGATTTCTCTTCTTAGAAGTAGCATTTTGTAGAAGACCCTCCTCTACATCCTCATAAGGCTAATTTCGACCTGAAGAGGTTCTTGTGGTTTGAGATGATGTACCTAGTGAACCTGAACATGAACCATGTGTATCGGAATCACATGAGGGTGAAAGCTGTGAACCTGTGATCCGTGAACTTGTCCCTATACCAGAAGTCCTTATATACTAAATCCTTGAAACTGATGAACCTGTATCCTGTGATCCAGTCACCCTTGAGACTCATGACCCTATGCCTTGAATCGTTGAACTCTAAGATATTATCACCTGTGGAGCAGTCATCTGTTGTTGCTCCTCCTCTAACTTTTGAAACTTTCGAAACGCTTGCTTCTCCTCAAATATCACCTCCCTTCAATAGAAGAGAAGAGAAGAGAAGAGGGGAGGCAATGAGAGGAGAGGAGGTCTGAGGAGAGGAGAGGAAAGGAGAAGAGGAGAAGGTTTCCACCATTGGATAGTAGGAGTCAAAGAGGTAGGCTCTACAATGTTCTTTGTTGATTTTTCATTTTCCTTGTGTTTGAATTTTGAAATTTTTTGACCTTTGATTTCTAATTTCAATCATGATTAATGAATGATGAATGTTTGGCCTTGGAATATAAATTCTAGACTCTAGAGTCTATACACTAGAATGTAGTAATGTACATTGTTAAATCTCTAGTTCCTCCCTCATTCTATTGTAGGAAATAGGTTAAATCCCTAGTTCCATCTGGCATCAACTATAATGATGGGTTTATGGTTTATTTTGTTTGTTCCATTTTCTATTTTGATGATGGTGGTTGGAAACCGAAGGAGGAATGCGGGTGAGGATGAAGAAGTGGGAAGTGGCACATACCATGGATAGGAGGAGGAAGAGGAGGGGGAAGAGGAGGGGGAAAACCGAAAGAAAACCAAAGAGGACCCCACACCTTTGTGGAAATGTCTCACAAGGAAGGCAGGAGGTAGAGGGGGTGGAACCACCAAATTTGTTTGCCCTCATTGTAAATATACATAAATAGGTTCATATACCTGTGTGATAAGACATATATGTGAGCGCATGCCATGTGATAAATGAAAAACTGTAGGAGTTTTTGTTTTCCCAAATGCGGTATCAACACAAAGATCCATCTAAAGCACAAAAGTTAAGAAAATGATCATCGAATCACCATGACCTTTCAAGCTCACCAAGAAATGGAGGCCCATCCACCCGAGGCAGTGGGTTCTCTCCCATGCAATCACGTGGCAAGACAATACTAGATTTTCTTGATCAAGGTGGCAGGATTGACTTCGATTCAAAAGTGTTTCAGTTTCTCTATGAATGTGGCATTCCATTCAATGTTATTCGCTCACCCTATTGGCATGAAATGGTAGAGGTCATCCGCACTGCCCCAGGAGGATACAAGAGCCCTGGGTATGACAAAGCTATAACTGTGGGGCTTGACAAGGAAAAGGAAAATATCCAAAATGATTTGGGGCAATTCAAAAATGCTTGGAATGAGTATGGGGTATCAATTGTATCAGATGGTTGGACAAATTTGAAAGTTAAACCATTGATAAATGTTCTTGGTGCCTTTTCTACTAGTTTAGTCTTCCCTTCGGCACATGACTACTTAGATAAATTCAAGACCGACATGAACATTACAGAACTCCTACTAAAAAACATTGAAGCTATTGGTCCATACAATGTCATCCAAGTCATAATAGATAATGCTGCTAATTGTAAGGTAGCATGAGCAATCATTGAAGATAAATACACAAACATATTTTGGTCCAGGTGTTTGGTTCACACATTGAACCTTTTGATGCATTGAATTATTAAGTTGAAGGGAAATGAATACAAATGGATTGGTGAACTATACAAAAAGGGCAAGCACATGATAATGTTTATTACCAAGCATAGCAATGCCCATGGCATTTTCCACACTCACTCATAGTTAGATCTATTAAAGATAGAAAAGACTAGGTTTGGTAGGTGTTACCTCACGTTCATGCGCCTTTTGAAGGTAAGAGAGGCAATGGCTAGCATGGTATCAAGTGAATCATGGCAAATCTTGAAAGATAGGGCTACAACCACATATTACAAGCTTGATTTTAATGATGTGGAAGACACAGTTCTTGATGGTTGATTTTGGGCAAGTGTCAAGTTTGTTTTGTAGTTCACAAATCCCATTTATCACACGATTTGGTTTGCAGATACATATAAGCCGATAATTGGGGAGGTGTATGAGAATATGGATAGTATGTTGGGCTAGATTAGAGATATTGTCGAATCGAAGGATCCTATCCTGTATGACCATATTCACACACATGTGGTCAAAATGTGGGAACATATCAATGTTCCACTGCATGCCTTAGCATATGTATTAACACCAAAATATTGTTCTCCATCTTGGTTGGCCAAACCAACACCTGAGGGTGGGGTTAGGACAAAGCCCCACACAGATCCAGAGGTACAGGTTAGGTACTGTTATCACATATATAGTAGGCAGGATACCATACTCTATTTTTCAGATTCCAGTACATTTTTCAGCCAGTTCCCCTACATATGGGATGCTGAGATTAGCATCTATGATGGATCATGATTTGATTGATGGACTATAGTACTCTCCCATGCCATCACTGAGTCTCTAGACACTAAGATTTGAGAACTAATGTAGGCATCTTAGCTATTTTTAGAGCATTTATTAATGCCCAGAGTTGTATCAGTGTTTTCTCATTGGACTGATGTCGGTCCAAATGGATTATTTGCATTTGGGTATTTGTTTTGAGATCTGTATATTTTTCGGGAAACATTGTCTTATGTACATGAGGGTGACTTCAACTTGGGAGTTTTGGCGGGGCTTCCTCAACTCGCTTGGCTAAGATGCGTTTTGTATCAGGGGGTTTTCATTAGCATCAATGCGATCTATGATTTCATCTTGCTATTTTTCTGTAGCATTTATTTTTTTCTCATGATGTAGCAAATCTTATATGGTTGACGTTTGTTGTGCAAGAGAGAGGGCGCAGTGGCTTTTTGGGGCAAAACATTGAACATAGAACTCACTCAAATCTTCTCAAATTGATCGAGATAGCATGGATCATCATCATCAAGGAGTCTATAAGGTTTTCCAAGTAAGATCTACAGGTTAGTGCTTCTCTTCTAGATTTGAATCCATTGTCATCTTTATTTCAATTTTTACCTTAAAAGAACCTAAATAATAAAAAACCAAAAAAATATGATGGCTCAATTTGCTTGAGTTCCCGACAAACCATTTCTAGGTTTTCTAGATCAGGTCATTTCCTAGGAGGATATTCCTCAACATTGAGCAAAAAGCGACCCATTTGGCCTAGATCTAAGAAACTGGCCTCCAAAACCCTAGCGTTATCGTCCATGCTGCCATTTTCCCTTGTGGTTTGACTTTTCCAGAAAAACCACTTTTTTGGTTTGTATATCGGGTATATACCCAGGTGAGTCTCCTTCAATGCTGGGCAGAAACTGACTCCATTGCCTTAGATCTTAAAGGCATTGATCTCCAACGCTAGTGCTTCCCCCTTTTTGCCTCTTTCTCTTGTGTTTGAACCTTTTTCTGGTGGCTTGGGTTATTTGATAGTCATATTTTCCTATGAGTCTATCCATCAGTACTAGATAGCCCCGGTCCTATTCTTTCCCTCCCTGCATTGGTTATGTTTCCCAGGGTAGTGGATATTTTCACCTCCTGCTAGTACCTTAACCCTAGATCTAGTATTTTCCTCATAGGTCATCTGTGTCCCAACTTGGATCAAATCTCATAGCTCCTAAACCCTGATCCAAATCCTTGGTTCACCTAGTGATGTCATCCATAGATCTAGGGTTTCCATCACCTTAGACCTTACGTACCTCAAATCCATTTGATCTGATCTAGTGTCTAGGTCTGGTCTCTCTTGTCGGGAGTAGATCTAGGTCTCCCCCATTGTTGTCTTGGGCTAAGATAACATAAAGTGAAGACTGCCTCGATTGGCACGACAACCATCCATTTGGGAGTCGAGGCAATCTTGGTTCCACCTCCTTAGTTGGTTGTCCCTCTACCGTCCATCTTGGATCCATATCACATAGGCAACTACAAGGTTGGTGATAACAAGCACATGGCTACTATAGACAAGTTGGTCCCTAATGGAGAGCAATGTGCATTATGGTGTAGTGAATTCAGCAAATGCCTTAGTGATATTGGTTTGTTTGGTACTTTGCATGCTAGAAAAGATCAAGATAGGGCACCTCCTATTGAATGGTGGTACACGTATGGCTCATCATTCCCGCGCTTGCATAAATTGGGAACCAAAGTGATTTCACAGGTGGTAAACAGTTCCTCTGCAGAAAGGTGTTGGAGCACCTATAGCTTCATCCACTCAGTCAAAAGAAACCGATTAAATGAAAATAAGGAAAAAATATTGGTTTATATACATTACAACTTCAGGTTGTTGACTCATTACTGTGAGCGAGAAAAAACCAATAGATCATATGCCACTTGGGACAACAATCCAAAGGAGCATAACTTGGAGGATGGAGCCTTAATTTTAGAGCACTTGAAGGATGACCTTTTGGGCGATGATGATGACCATACAACAGCAACAGCAACAACAATGGCACCGCCATCTTCTACCTTGTTTCTAGATGCACCATCTTTTCCTAGAGGTTCAAATTCACAACCCCCACCTACATCAGTGAGGAGGGGTCATGCAGGACCAAGTATTGGACGTGGCTTAAGCCGCTCAAAATTGGTGGCTACTGTGGATGGCAATCCCGCTTGCTTTGTTCATAAATCACGGGAAAATAAATTAGAAATTCTCATGGAAAGAGGAAACATCCATAAAATCTACTTTTCTTGTCTTTTCTTATTTATAGTACTTTCAACTTTCAAGTTTTTGCACTATTGAGATTCGAGAATTTGAGTCATTGACTCTATTACCTTTATTATGGTATATTTTGTGAACATTACATGGCAATTCAAGTTTGAAGTTTGAAGTTGAACTCTGAAGTTGTAAGGTCGATAACTTGATGTTATGGATAATGGGCCTTTGTTTGACGAATTCACTAGTATATGGGTGAATCATTGATGGTTGATAAATGATGTTATATGGTATTATAATTTATCATATTATGGTTTGTTTCATGTTTTTATGCTTTCCATAACTAATTCAATATTCTACAAGCATTTGTTGGCATATATGCATGAAAATATATTAAAAATATATATTATATAAAAAATGCTCATGAAACGCTCCCAGACCAGAATCTTTTGAAAATTTTGCTTTTCACTCCCACTCCTGCTCCCAAGTAACCTTGTCCAAGATAACCCCTGATTTTAGCAATAGCCAATTTAGTTTATGCTTCACTCCATTGATTGTCTTTGATCACCCATGCTTTATGCTCAACTTACTGTTTTGCTGAATTGTATTTTTTGTTCTTGTATTTCTTAATGTTATGCAGTCGTTGCTCGAAAGGTGTCATGGCAGTTGTTTTTTGAATTTCCTAAGATTTTTCTCTACCTTTCTTTGCGGCTTTGGCTTTGGGAGTTGTGGCATTCTTCTTAAGGTTCATATCTGGTTTTGGTGGCTCTTGAATCTTGTTTGACGGGTCAAATTTTGGTAACTGCAGGATAAGATTAGGAACCTATGGAAAATGGTCTGTAAAACTCATACTAGAATTTTCTCTCTCAACTTCTGCACAAAAATGAATCTAGGGGTCCTCTATCTCTGTTGATATTTTAAACAAATGCTTCAAGATACGTTCTGCTGGAGTAGGTGAATGCATGAAAGGTGGGTTTAATGTTTGATCGATACTTCACATGCTTGAAGTAGCCTGTTCATGAATTTTTGATATCAGATCAGGTCGGTTCACTCATCGATCATCGTTCTCGATCGTAGCTTCATCCTTTTGTAGATTATCTCCTATTGTGATGACATTGTGGTCGCCACAATGATGGTTTACTAAGTCTTGTCATTTCTTTTTCGGAATAATCTTCAAATGTCTAACTTCTGTGTTGTTTTTTTTGCCCATTATTCTTGGGTGAATGTTTACTACTTGTTAGCAGCATTTCCTTAATCTCTTCCTCTTCTTCCCATTCGATCGTCTTTCACAAATATTATTTTATACCGCCAGTTTTCCTACTAAGATGTTTGTATAAGTTTCCTATTTATATTTTTAAGATGTGCCTCTTTCTAAAGTTTGGCTGCACCATTTATGATTTCTTTAAACACCTGACCCCATAGAATCTTTATTCGTACCGACGCATTGTTATTTAATTCTTTGACAACATAGGGCTCTAACCACCTATTCTCCAATGTTTTAGGCTTTCCTTTTATTTGATCATTGTATAATAGTACTATTTCTTCGACTGAAATGTCTTTGCATTGAATGTTTCTGGCATGCCAAGTTTTTTTGCTGCTGCTTGTATACCTCTTGATGCTGCATTGCATGTAAGCCCTGGTCTTCCTATTTTGTTAGGTCAAACATTATGTCATTGATAGCTCTTATAGTATCTATATGTAATACTTGTGCAATTGTTAGAGCCTATTGTTTGAATTGTAGTGGTAAAACAACTTCTTGGACATACACAACTTTAAACACTTCCTGACCTTTTTTATATTTTATTAGTTGTTTTGTATGCCCACAGTATTGATAATACCTTGTCGTCCTAGTCATCCATCTCGACACTACATATTTTAGTTAATCCGTAGACCAATGTTTTATTGAACAAATTGATTGCACCATTTTACTATGGATGGTATGATGAGATCTTGTGGTGGTTGATCGTAAATTGTTTTAATAACACAACAATTGTTTTATTGATAAAGTGTGTTCCTGGATCGTTGATAAGAGTAAGAGGTTAGGAAAATCTTGTGATGATATTTTCATAGATAAATGTTGTTACAACCCCACTTGATCATGATTCAATCGATTCTTCTTCTCCCCACTTAGTTACATACTCGACTACAATAATAATGTATCTGACACTTATATGCCGACTAGTATTTGGAAATGGACCAACAAAATCTATTTCTCGTATTTCAAATGTGAGACTAGGTTTCATTGATATGAGCGATATTTCATGTATTTTCAAATGGTCAACCCATATGTTTGCATGTCACATTTGATAACATATGTTTGCAGTCTCTATTTAAAGTTGGCCACCATAGTCCTAATTGTAAAATTTTCCTTGCACTTGTATCAAACTAGTAGTTTCCTCCGACTGACCTGGAGTCAACTTCTTTTATGATGGTTTGTCTTTCATGCTCAAGAACACACCTATGGAGTACATCATCAAGTCCCAATTTATATAAATTTATGTTGATGAAGGTATAGGGCACAGGATTCATTTATAATATTTTCTTCTTTTGGTCTGTCGTTTTTGCTAGATCCTTTCCTTCTTGTAGAAGTTCTGTGATGCTTGAAAATGTAGGAAAATAAGCCTGTCCTTCGTCAATCTTGACTAGATTTTCACTAGTCTCTATTCTTGATAGGAGGTTGGGTCAAACATTTTCCTTTGAAGGTCAGACTAATGTCTCGAATTCAAACTCTTGGAATAGTAGGAGCCATCTATATATTTGACCATGATGTAGTGATTTATTAACCAAGTACTTTAATGCTTGATGATTCGTGAAGAATATAAATGGGTTAGCCGCTAGATAGTGTCTGTATTTTTACAGGGAAAATATCATTCCTAAACCTTCACGCTCCATCATGGAGTAGTTTCTTTCAGCTTTGTTTAGCTTGCGACTAGAATACGCATTTAGATGGTCCATTCTGTCATCACGAGGTTGTGTGATATTTCACCTACTACAATACCCAACGCGTCAATGTGCACAATAAATTTCTTCGACGAGCCTGGATATCTCTTTATTGGAGCTTCAACCAACATTATTTTAAGTAGATCGAATGATTCTTCACATTTTGGGGTCCAATGGAACTCAATATTTAGCTTTAGAATTCTACCAATGGAAAAATCATGTCCGAATAATATCTGATGATTTTTCTATACTATCATGTATGTCCTAGCAGTATTCAGACCTTCTTGGGGTTGATTGGAGGTTTTAGGTCAAGAATTGATTTAATATTTTCTAGATCAAATTTTATACCATAGTTGTAGACTAGATGGCCTAATAATACTCCAATTTGGGTGGCAAAGATGCATTTTTTAATATTGAGTGATAAATGAATTTTTCTGCACCTCTCTAAAATTATATGAATCCATTGCACATGGTTTCTGAGCATTTAATATATTTTCCATTCATCAAAGTAAACGCCCATTTTGTTGTATAGATAATCTTGAAATGCTTTGATGACAATTTTAGAAAATACAGCAGGGGCGTTCTTTAGCCCAAATGGAATAACCTTGTAGCCTTAAATGATCGAAATTCATAGGAAAACATAATATTATGTTGATCTTCTTTGGTTACGGGAACTCGGTTGTACCGAAAGAATCTGTCCCTGAAGAAATAACACTCATTCCCAAATCCTTCATTGATAATTCCATTGGAAAATGGTGTCAAGAATGGGTTGGTTAGAGTTACTTTATTCAATCCTCAGAAGTACACACAAATCTCAAATGTTTTGGGTCGTCCTCCTTTGGTTGCGCAACCATCGTACTGGCCGATTTCAATAGATCCATGGGATATATAATTCCAATAGCTAGCATATTTTTTATTTCCTTTTGTTATCACATATATAGTAGCCGGGATACCATATACTAGTTTTCAGATTCCGGTACCTTTTTTAGCCAGTTCCCCTACATATGAAATGCTTAGATGAGCATCTATGATGGATCATGATTTGATTTATGGAGTATAGTGCTCTCCCATGCCATGACTAAGTCTCAAGATACTCAGATTTGAGGATTGATGTAGTCATTTTATCCATTTGCAGAGTAGTTATTGATGCCCAGAGTTGTATTAGTGTTTTTTCATTGGACTGATGTTGGTTAAAATGGATTGTTTGCATGTTTATGACTCGGCTTATATATCTTGTGTTATGGTTATTATTTCTCTTATACTCACTCTTGTGACATGTATTAGCATTTAGTGTCATGATCTGGTGGTCATATAAATATGTGGACTTGGATTTAAAGATATTATGTATTGATCTCCTTACTCATACCTGGAAGTTCTTGATCTATACTCATTTGTTTTACCTTCCTTAAGAATAGTAGAGGTAGTAATTCCCACCATACTTTGGCTTGCTAGTGTTGGTTTCACCACTCACTGCCTCCACCCATCCATTACCTTCCAATTATGTTTTTGACCCGACTTACTATTTGACTTGTGGCATGGAGGACCTTTCCCCACTAGAGCATCTAAGATTGGATAAGCCTCCATGTTTATTTGTGTCTCGGCTTTGAGTTGCCTAGGTTGTGTTGGATAACTTGAAACAAGTAGCGCTGCCATCAATACAATGTGTTTGGAAATGAAATGAATATCTTATGAAAAATCTCATTCATGAAAAGTAGCGTTTTTAAACATACATGAATGTAAGGCTACCTAATGAAATTGGCTTTGAAGTACAATGAAAAGAATATCTTAAAACTTTCATGAAAAGTAGTCTTTTTCAACATACATGAATGCATCAAGCCTGAATAATAAAAATCCGTGTAATAAAAACATGGACCAAGCCTATTGAAAACCAAAGGCCCAAAAAAGAAATGGTTCTTAAAGTTATATCTAAGGATTGCTAGCCTACTTGTATTGAGTTGGATTGTGAGCATTTGTCAAGGTGAATAAGCACCTCTGAAGTAACTCACCCATTTGTGAGACATTGCCATCCCCTTTGTTGTTGCTTGTCTGTCATATGCTAGAGCGAGTATCCATTTTCCATATCCGAAGTGTCATAATCTCAAGTTGGTAGTCACCCTTTGGCCTAGCCTTGTGAATTTTAGCCCTCACTCTTCACTAGAAAAATGATTACAACTATGAAGTGAGTATGGTCTTGAAAGTTTGGTCTGAGTTATAGTTAATAAATGAAATCCTTTATATATGGTTGATAGATCGCCAGTGAAATGATTACTATTTGTTATAAGTGTTATTTGAGTGATTTTTAGAGCATGTCTTGACCTTTGAACACTTGTAGCAGATGGATGCTAGCCTGACTTATATTGATGGTTATATGGTCATTTAGAGATTATTATTTTGTCTATATGGATATTGTAGATGATCATGCAAAGACCTAAAGAGTGTATGAGTATACACCTTAGATGGATTTGGACTCTTTGAGTCTCAGTCCAGTGAGACAGCTTGTTTTTAGTTCCGGGCATTTGCAGAGATGATTAGGTTCAGTTTTCATTTTTGGTACAGTTTTACTCTACTGGATGGCCTCTCTAAGCAGGGAGATATTTTTCTTGGATCTCCTAGGGCGTTTTATGAGGCATGGGGGGTCCCGCCACTTAATTGTACCATATTACCCCCCTCCCAGAGAGCCTGGTGGGCTCAGTAGGATAACGCAAGCACCCTAGGAGGCAGTTTTTGGCATGTCATGTTTCTCGAGGCAGTTAAAAAATAATTAAAATTGCTACTAAAGAATTCGATTTGGGCTACTAAGGCAAGGAAATGGCATGGGACGAGTTCTGATGATGAGGGTGATGTCTTCCACTTCTTTTGGGCATATTATATTATTTTTTGGAACTTTTGGAGGCTCACGATTTCCTCGAGGAGGCACAATTTCACAAGTAAAAAATTATAATAATTTTTTTTTGCCATGGGGACACCCAAAGGGAGTTATTTAACGCTCCCTGGACCCACCATGTGTTTCACTTATTTATTTTGTTGAGTGGGATCCCCCCCTAGGGTGATTTAGTCCACTTTTATGTTATATTATGGTATTGATTCATGTATTGTATGTTGAGCTGATCTGAACCGTTGATTAGAACCTTCGTATCTTTTAATCTTAGCCACCCATTTAAAAAGTGGTTAAGATTTTGGTTCTCTCATTGCTATTTAAAGGAGAGAGCTTCTCATTTGTAAAGGGTCTTTGGCTCTTGGATCTAGATAATAGAAAAAAATTTCTTGTGGATATTTTTGGATCTCCTTTGCACCTGATGTTCTTCGATGGTGATTGGAAAATCTTTTTCTTCCTAGCATTTGGGTTTTTTTTGTGAGATCTATCTATTTTTAGGAAACATTGTTTTGTCTACAGGAGGGCGACTTCAACTTGGGCGTTTTTGCAGGGCTTCCTCAACTCGCTTGGCTTGGGTGCGTTTTGTATCAGGGGGTTTTCATTAGCATCAATGTGATATATGATTTCATCTTACTATTTTTATGTAGCATTTGCTTTTTTCTCATGATGCAGCAAATCTGATATGGTTGACGTTTGTTGTGCAGGAGAGAGGGCCCATTGGCTTCTTAGGGAAAAACGTTGGGCATAGAACTCACTCAAATTTTCTCAAATTGATCAAGATAGTAGGGATCATCATCATCAAGGCATCTACAAGGTTTTCCAGGTAAGAACTATAGGTTAGTGCTTCTCGTCTAGATCTTAATCCATTGGCATCTATATTTCCCTTTTTACCTTAAAAACCCTAAATAATAAAAAACCAAAAAAATATTATGGCTCATTCTGCTTGAGTTCCCGGCAAACCATTTCTGGGTTTTTAGCCAGGTCATGCCCCAAGTGGGTCTTCCCCAACACTGAGCTAGAAGTGACTCTGTTTCTCGAGATCTGAAAAAACTTATTCTCAAATCCTAGCGCTATCCTTCACGGTTCCATTTTTCCCTATGATTTGACTTTTTTGGCAAAACCACTTTTTGGGTTTGTAGATAGGGTCTATACCCAGGTGGGTCTTCTTCAATGCTGGGCAGAAAATGACTCCATTTCCCTAGATCTAAAAAGAAATGATCTCCAACCCTAGCGCTACCCCCTCTTTTACCTTTTTTGCCTTATGTTTTGACCTTTTCTTGCTGGCTCGGTTGCTTCGACATTGTCATATCTTCCTTTGTGTCTATCCCTTGGTACTAGATAACCTCAATCCTGTTTTCACCTGTTCTGCCTTGGTCACGTTTCCCAAGGCAATGGATATCTTCACCTTTTTTTGCTAGTACCTTAACCCCAGATCTAGTATTTACCTCATAGGTTACCTATGTCCCAACTTGGATCAAATCTCATATCTCCTAAACCCTTATCCAAAGCCTTGGTTCATCTAGTGACGTCATCCATAGATCTAGGGTCTCCATCACCTTGAACCTTACGTACCTCAAGTCCATTTGATCTGATCTGGTGTGTAGGCTTGATCTCTCATGTCGGAAGTAGATCCAAATCTCCCCCATTGTTGTCTTGGGCTAAGATAACATAAAGTGAAGACTACCTCGGTTGGCATGACAACCGTCCATTTGGGAGTCGAGGCAATCTTAGTTCTACCTCCTTAGTTTCTTGTCCCTCTACCATCCATCCTGAATCCATCTCACATAGGCAACGACAAGGTTGGTGATAACACCTTTTTAAACAATATTCTTATATTTATGCGCTAGGTTATAAGGTCTTTTATTCACAAGTTTGGTTCCAGGCACAATGTAGATTTTCATTTCTCCCATTTCAATTTTATGCATAGACATATGATCACCTAAAAACATATGATCAATCTGTAATTGAACACACCATCGCTATGAAGGAAGGAGCCAAACTTTACCAACAAAAACTTCATAATATCAATCCAAAATTAGATCCCTTGTTTAGGAAAGAACTTGAGAAAATGATGGAAACAGGAATCATTAGAGCATTAAGCCATACAACTTGGGTATGAAATCCTGTAATTGTGAGAAATAAAAATGGAGAGAACATGAATTATATTGATTTCATAAATTTAAATCAAGATTTATTAAAGGATGATTATCATTAACCGAACAAGGAAAATGTATTACAAAATGTGACCTGGTAAGGGTGTTATCTATGCTTGGTGGTTTTTGCAGATACAACTAGGTGAAAATCCAGAAAGAGGAATCGAGGAAAAACAACTTTCACTACAGCTTAGGGGAGCCTACGAATACATTCACATGCCATTTGGATTGGAATGTTGGTTTTGTTAAGATTTCATTTGCTTAGCTAGATATCATTATTGTTTAATGTAAATTCACAACAGTAGCATATGCAGAATCACTGAAAGAACACAATCACAAGATAAACACAGTATTTATCCTGAGAAATCCTCAAGGGGAAGAAAACCCAACAAAACTTCCTCTATATAGATGTATAAGATAAAACCCAAAAAACAGGTACTCCTCCTTGCTGGTATTTCTCTCTCTCTCCTATGCACTACACAAGTGTGTGTCTATGTGTTATAATTAGGAGCAAAGATCCTCTATTTATAGACTTTAAGTCACTTGCCATTTACTCTAACAAGTTGGCCCAACTAAACTGACTGGGATGACTTCACCTAGGAAGACTCAAAACGATATGACTTCACCTAGGAAGACTCAAAACGATATTATATTATATCATTAGGGTACTATTAACCTGACTTACAATGCAGGATTTACCTCATGACTCTATGATGACCAATTACAATAATAACATCTTGATGGAGGAATAGAACATCTCCCTTGGGGTACATCAGTAAAATACAATTAGAATATCCTTTGAAGTTACAATATTTCAACACTCCACCTTAACGAGAAGGGTATTCTACTGACAACAACATCATCAACTATAGGAGTAACGAGAGAGAGCATATTTAGTAGTATCAAGGTAATACATCTATATGTCATAGGAAGTTTTCAACAATCATCAGTAACTCAAACAGTTACTATTCAATGTCTTCAGTACTTGAACATAATATTCTACAACACTGAGACTTTGTCTTCTACAACACTTGATCACTGGATCCTTTGCAGAAACACTTTGATCTTCTGATCCCTTGTAGGAGTACTTCGATCTTCCTGATCCTTTGTAGCAACACTTCTATCTTCTCGATCCTTTACAACAGCACTTCAATCTTCTCGATCCTTTGCAGCAGCACTTCGGTCTTCTCTATCCTTTGTAACAATAGTTTGATCTTCTCGATCCATTGTCGCAACACTACCTATTGTACACATAATGTCTTTGTGGGATGATCAATCCCTATCACTTTACGACATAGGTCCAAGGATGATGCAATCCTCATCATCCTAATCCCCCTTAAGAAGGAGGGTCCATAGTATCGACCAGCTTGATCGTCCGCAAATGAATGCAGGACCTCATCGTAGACCATCATCTTTTTAGAGCCAGGACCACTCCAAGTGAGTGTTATACTAAAGCATCTACATGTGTATGTAGGCATACTCTCCATGCGAGAGCATCATCAACAACTATAGATCTCGTCTGCACCTAAATGCAGGACCTGTCGTCTGTAAGGACTCATCGTAGAGCATCCTCAGCTTCCAAGATAGGACCACTCCTAAGTGAGTATTATTCTATGACATCCACAAATGAGCGCAAGTACACTATCCATGCGAGACTATCATTTGCAACTATAGATCTCATCCGCACCTAAATGCAAGACCTATCATATGTAAGGACTCATTGTAGATCATCCTCAGCTTCGAAGCTAGGAACAGTCCTAAGCGAGTGCTATTCTACGACATCTACAAATGAATGTAGGTACGCTCTCCATGCGAGAGGATCGTCTTCCAGTATCATCCTTAGTCGGTAAGACCTAGGACCACTCTCAAGAGTAGAGTGATATTATTTGAAAGACCATCCTCAAAAGAGGATACTATCGTCCACAAGTGAATGTCGGACCTTATCAGCATTTGCAAGAGAACTTGGCCTCTTTTGTACTGGAGCATCACATCCATCCCATTATCAATGACAGTCTTATCATCACTCCCCCTTTCCAAGGAGGATCCATATCATCAACCTGCTCCCCCTTTATATCTTCGAGCTGTTCTTCCTTTTTTATTAGAGTCCATATCTTCGACTTGTTCCTCCTTTCCGAAGAGAGTCCATATTTTCATTATTCCTCCTTGTGAGGATAATCTGTAGTATAATCACTATTCCTCCTTGCGAGGAAAGTATTTTTGGACTACACCAATATTGTCACGGAAATATTCAAACTTTACTCGAGATAGAGGCTTGGTCAGCACATCAGCAACTTGCTCATTGGTACTAACATACTGGACCTTTATAGCTCCTTTCTATACCATATCCCTTATATAAAAATATCAGATTTCTATGTGCTTTGATTTATCATGGAACACAGGATTCTATGGCATCTTTAGACAACTCTGGTTGTCACATAGAATCACTGTGGTATCCAACTCCATGTCAAATAGACCTGACACCGGTTTCTGAAGCCATATCACTTCACAACTAGCAGAGCAAGATGCTATGTACTCTGCTTCAACCATGTTGAGTGCAACACTGGATTGTTTCTTACTAAACCATGAGATCATTGCAAATCCCAGACAATAACATCCACCTGAGTTGCACTTTTTGTCTGTGGTACTTCTTGCCCAATCTGAATCCGTATATCCATATAATCTGTAGTCATTATCTATAACATAGTATAGTTCAAAATCTATCGTACATTTTACGTACCTCATCACATGCTTTGCAGATATCAATTGAACCCGTCTAGGTTTAACTAGATACTGACTTGAATGTTCACAGTAAAGCATTTATCTGGACTTGTATTCATTAGATACATTAATGACCCAATAATCTATCTGTACTGAGTCATGTCCACTAACTCTGATGATTCATTAGATAACAACTTCAGGTTGGTGTCCATGGGTGTGTCCACGGATTTACAATCCAACATATCAAATCTTTTCAATATTTCTACTGCATACTTTCCCTGGTTCATAAAGATTCCTTTTGAGCTCTGCCACAATTTCAACGCAAGGAAATAATGAATCAATCCAAGATATTTCATCTCGAATTATTCAGATAGTTTATTCTTGCTTTTTGTGGTCTGTTTCTCATTTCCAATCAGAAATAGATCATCCAAATACAACAATAGTATGACAGGTTCATCATCCATAAACTTAAGGTAAAGGTTAGGATCAAGTTTACTGTTGGTAAATCCCACTCTTGTCAAGAAGCTATCTATTCTTCCATACCAATCTCTCGGAGCTTGCTTCAGTTCATACAAATCCTTTTTCAACTTACATACATGAGTCACTCTGTCTTCGATTTCAAATCCTTGAGGTTGTTCGATGTAGATTCCCTTCTTTCCAAAAGGATCCAACTTGGTTTTCTTCTCTTTCGGAATATGTACATATACTGGACAATCAAATATCTTGAGATGGCTCACTTCACGTTTCTATCCTGTGTACATTTCTTCAAGAGTCTTGAATCCAAGAGCATTGTGAGATAATCTATTCTCCACTTACACATTTGTTCTTGTTTCTGTAGCCCATAGATGCATGGGAAGGTCTTGGTCATGAATCATTGTTTTCATTGTTTCCATAATGGTTCTATTCTTTCTTTCCTTAACACGATTTTGTTGGAGATTGTAGGGAGTGGTTAGTTCCCTCTTAATTCCAGCTTCCTTGGAGAATGCTTCGAATTCTTTTGACGTATATTCTCCCCCATTATCTGATCTCAGTGTCTTGATTCTTCATTCTGAATGGTTCTCTATCAAGGCTTTGAATTCCTTGAATTTCCCAAACACTTCACTCTTGGTCTTCAAGAAGTATATGCATTTCTTTCTTGAATAGTCATCAATAAATGTGACATAATATTCATATCCACTTAAAGATGTGGAGGGCATAGGACCACATACATCAGAATGAATTAATTCCAACGTACCTTTAGCCTTTTTTTCACTTTTCGGAAAGGGATTCTTGATGTTATTTCGTCTTGCACATCCTTTGCAAATTCCTTCATGATCAATCTTCAAATATGGTAACCATTTTAACACCTTGCATAGATAGGATAGTGCTTTGTATTTGATGTGAGCAATCCTTCTATGCCATAGTTCACTTGAGCTAGTGGTCTCATGGACGATGGTTGTCTCTAGATGTCCCTTGAGTTTGTACAGTCCTCCTTCACCAATGACCACAACATCTTCAAGTGTCTTTTCTTTGTTTTAGATCGGTACTTGTGCATCTATAAAAGAAACTCTATATCCTTTCTTATCTAGTGCTAAGATGGAAAGTAGTTTCTTTTTAAAACCTGGTACATATAGTACTTCCTTCATCTTCATGGAAGTTCCAGACTCAAGCTTGTAGCTTGATTCACTAATCCCTTTGATGGAGTATTGATAGTCATCTCCTAATGATATTTTTCGAGGAGAGTTCTTTGCTTCAAGTCTTGACAGAGTTTGGTTCTTCCCTATCATGTGCTTTGAAGCACCACTATCAATAAACCATGTATCTTCTCTAGGTGTTACAGACCCAAAGAGTGTAGAGAATAGTACATATTCTTCTACATCTTCTCCATTTGTTAGTCTCTTTCAAGGTCTTTCTTCTTCATCTTCATCCTCATCTTCCGCTAGATGAGGATGATGTATTTTTCTGTTCTTCTTCGATGGACACTCTCTAGCAAGGTGTCCTATCTTATTACAATTATAGCATTGATATTTTAAGTATTCTTTATTCTGATTGTTTTCTCTTTTCTTTTGAAACTTCTATTATCTCCCAAAATAATTTATTTTGATAGTATGAAGAATGTAACTCATGCAACGAAGGATGTGAATATCACTGACAGTTTGAAAGCCTCTGTTTTTTATTTGGGTAAAAAATTCACAAGCTGTAGCTTTCGGTGGCTTAGGCAAGGCTCGGAACATCTCATTAGCCACCGAAAAGATTTGTCTTCTGCAAATTGAAAGGAGTACAACATATGCACTAAACATCGAAAGAACATTTTTTGACACCAGTTGGAGGTTTAGTCCTCTACGACGTCGACGTTTCGGAGGTTTAGTCCTCTATACCGTCGACACTACAAAGGATCTCGCGGTTTAAAGTTCTGACGTGTTTTAGTTTTGGGGTTTCGATCGTCGACAAGTTAGTGGTTTAAAGCACCGACGGGTTCAGTTTTGAGGTTCTAATCGTTGACGCATTAGTGGTTATAGATTTCGATTGCTAATGCTTAACCGTCGCGACGGTAGTGGTTTGAAACGCCGACACTGTGGTAGCATTCAGGTGTAAAGTTTCGATCCTTAATGGTTAGAGCTTCTGATCATCGATAATTAACGGTTGGATATTCCGATGTTTTAGTGGCTAGAGCTTCTGATCACTGATACTTAACAGTTGGAGATTCCAATGTTTTAGTGGATAGAGCTTTCGATCGCCAATACTTAACCATCGCGACGTTTATGGTTTGAAATGTTGGCATTGCGGCAGTATTCAGGTGTAAAGTTCCAATCGTTCAAGCTTGAGGTTCCGATTGCTGACACATTAGCGGTTGGAGATTCCGATGTTTTAGTGGCTAGAGCTTCCGATCATCGATACTTATCCATGGTGACGTTAGCGGTTTGAAATGCCGACACTACGGCAGCATTTAGGTGTAAAGTTTCGATCGTTCAGGCTTGAGGTTCCAATCGCCGACGCATTAGGGGTTGGAGATACCGATTGCCGACGCTTAACCATCACAATGTTAGTGGTTTGAAATGCCGACACTGTGGCAGCGTTCAGGTGTAAAGTTCTCATCCTTGGTGGTTAAAGCTTATGATCGCCGACCATGGCGACAAGGTACAAAATCCCAATGGATTAAGTAAGAAAGATCATGTCAGTTAGCTGCCAAAATGATGGCTCTTGGTGGCTAATTTACAGTGGACCAGCAACAGTGATCACTAGCAACTACTTCAGTTATTTAATGTTCAATCAGTGAACTAGATATTCATCATAGTTAGACAAATAGTTAGATAGGGTTTAAAACCCTAATTTGGAAAAACTATCAGTTTTGAGTATTTTTGTGAAAACAGATCGAAGTTTTAGGATCTGTACTTTTGTGAAAAAGGCTATAAAGCCTAAGATCGATTTGATAATAAAGGTTCAACTTCGGGGATTTATAAGCCGATTCTATTGTCAAGCTTCTCGTCTTGTTCATTCTGAAATATAAGCTCTTTTGTTATGATTTGTTCAGCCATCATCTTTATCTTTTATGCCTGAATGTGTATTTAGGTTATTTTCAAGTTGATTAATAGCTAATAGCTATCATCCTATTGGTGAGTTAATGTGATTTGATTTAGAAGCACCATCCTTGTCAGGATTTAGCCATTTATATGCATTTGTTTTGTATGTAAGTCTGCCAGCTTGATGACTTCTCCATCCCTACACCTTATTGTCAAACTACTGAACAAGTTGTAATCAAAAGCCTTGTAATTGACTGAGCTTCATGGATGTCTTGAGAGTGGTAGGTTATATAGGTCACCTTACTTGATCCATATCAGGAAACTCTAAAAACATTTAAAGTTACCAGGCATCCTCAAGCTACAACCTACAAGAGTTTCCTTGAGTGATAACAAATTGGCGACGTTGCTAGGGAGAGGAGACTGAAGCTCAGCTTCCCTTGGAGATGACGTAGAACTTTGCTTTGATGATAGACAAGGCTTGGACACTATTCTGGTTGTAATCATCTATCTGGAGACTCGATTGATATAAGGTTGCTTCAAGAAGAACAAGTACCAGATCAAACCCAAAGGGGCCATCAGCAGCACTAGTTTCAGATCCAGAAGAAATTTTTAGAAGAGCTAGGGCTTTACTAAGACAGACCAACAGTGCTACACAAAAAGCTACATCAGCTATTTCAAGAAATGTTTTTGCTATTATTTCTTCTGCTGAAATTCTTAATTCCCAGGAACTTTTAGATACATCAGAAAAATCTAGGGTTTGGGCATCTTCAAGCACTGCTGCTTGTGAAGATCCAATCCCTGGTGACTCCACTGGGATAAGTATACCACCACCTTCTCAGCAAATATCTCCATCGGTGTTGCCTTCCTCAACCCTACCCATACCCATTTCCAATATGGCTACCCCTCAATTGACCAAGATGAAAAGGATCCTGGTAGCTAGGTATGCCCCCCTAATTTTTCCAAATCCCGTCGCATCCATGCCTACTAGGGATTATCTCAAGTGTATGCCTAAGTATATAGTGGAAGGGGATTTCACTGCTGAAGAACATCTAGAGGCATTTTACAGCTATGCTAAAAATATTAATATAGAACAAGAAGATATATGGACTAGGGTTTTTGTCCAAAACCTAGATGGCCAGGCTAGGAAGCGGTTTAAGGAACTGCTTGCTAGGTCAGTAGCAGGCATAGAGGCCGTAGATGATATTTTCCTAAAGCATTGGGGAGAAAGGAGAGACCACCTCTACTATATCACAGAATTTAGCAACCTGAAAAGAGAAAATAGGGAATCTGTCTCCAACTTTACCGAGAGATTCAATAATATGTACAGCAAGATCCCTACTAAAATTAAGCCCACTGATACCTCATCTAGGATAACTTATGCAAATGCCTTTGACTCTTACTTCTTCCTACTTCTCAGAGAAAGAAGTTTTGCCTCCTTATCACTCATGCAGAATGCTGCCCTAGAGGTAGAGTCAAAAATTTTGGCATCTCAGAAGGTCAAAGGGAAGATAGACAGGAAAAAGCAGCGAATAGACTCTAGTGGGGCTTTTGCATCAGAGAACAAGATTGAAAAAATGACCAAACTGCTAGATAACCTGACTGCTGAAATGTCTACATTGAAGGACCAAGGACATCTACCTGTGAGGGGTAAAGGGCCAAGTGACTTTGCTCCTTGAAACCCAAATTTTGTTCCTTATAGAAGAGGAAACCCCCCAATTCAGTTTCTCAGAAGGGAGAGGAATCAAGGGGAAGACTAGAGGATAAGAGCTCCATTTCAAAATATTGTATTAGAAGAAGATCCAGAATTCATTGAAGAAGAAGGAGAAGCTGAAGACAATATCCACTGCATGGAGGATGAGGTGGACTCTTCTTTTCTGACATGTACAGAGTATGAGGAAGCCCTGATTGATGAGCATATCACTGAAGAGGCTGTCTATTAGGCTAATGGTCAGGGAGGTTACAAAATAAGGTCTAGGCTGGTTGCTGCCCTCAAGAAGAATTCTGTACCTTTCAAGCAACCTACTACATCAGCTAGGATGGTTGTTGTTTTACCAAAGAAGGTGGTTGCCCCATCCCCAGCAATGCAGAAACCAGCACCTTCAGCCACACCTGATCAAGTCCAACTGAAACCTATAGCTCATGAGGTAAGGTTTCCAGATAGGCTGCATTATTCTTTCAACCTTGAGTCTGAAATCCAAAAATTGAAAATCCCTTTCCCTTTAATTGAGCTAATGAAGAATGATGCATTCAAAACCTCCATTCTGAATTCCCTTCAGCCCAAGGTGCACATTGACACTGACTTTGTGAACCTGCAAGATGACAAGTCTATTGTAACCATGGGCCCCATGATCAAAGACCTAAAGGACTCATGCCCACCATTCTACATATCCTTGAATATAAATGATAAAATCCTCCATAATTGCCTGCTAGATTCAGGAGCCTCTCATAACCTAATGCCAAAAGCTGTGATAGATGAGCTTGGCCTCAGCATCACCAAGCGCTACCATGATTTATTCTCCTTTGAATCCAGGAAGGTCAAGAGCTTGGGCCTCATCAAAGACATTGCTGTGAACCTAACTCAGCTACCTTCGAAAAGCATCATGATGGACATTGTAGTGGCTGATATCCCTCCAAAATTTGACCTCTTGCTGTCTCGGTCATGGAGCAAAAGACTAGGTGGCACCCTTTAGATGGATCTCACATATGTCACCATTCCCATGTTTGGAGGAGAAACTAAGAGGCTGTATAGGGAAAATTAGCTGGCATACATTATAAGCAAAGAAAGCAACTCAGTGAATCACCCCATCTATGCAGTGGACACTAATTTTGGGTCATGCATTTTGCAAATAGATGATTCTCAGCAAACATCAGTCCAGCTAACTTAGCCCACCTGTCATCATCATGAAGAAGTAACCACAACAATCTATACCATGTATTTTGATGGGGCTAGCACTCAAAGCTCAGCAGGTGCAGGAGTATTATTGATCTCCCCATCTAAGGAAAACATCCACCTGTCTTATAAGCTTGATTTTAAAACCATTAACAATATAGCAGAATATGAAGCCTTGCTGCTAGGGGTTAAAGCTTCCAAGGAGATGGGGATCATGTGCATAAATATTTTTGGAGATGCAGACCTCATCATACAGCAAGTCAACAACACTTTTCAGACAAAAAATATCAGACTGAAGGCCTAAATGGATGAGGTATGGAAGCTCAGAGACTCATTTATGTTTTTTGAACTGTCATATATTCCTAGGGCTTTCAATCACCTGGCTATTTCCCTAGCTATCTCTGCAAGTCTGTTTGTTCCTCCTTTACCCCCTAAGCTCAGCTGTGATATTCAGGTCAAGTACAGACCCTCTCTGCCAGATAATGTAAAATTTTGGAGGGTGTTTGAGAATCATGGTGAGCTTAGTAAATTACTTCAGTTAGTAAATGAATTCTATGACATACACATAGACCAGGAAAACCTAAACATGGAGGAATCCAGATAGCTCAAGTTTAAATATAAAGTGGCTGATCAGAATATTGTCCAATTTCCCAGCAATTACATACCCCGAGGTCTAGTACCATTGGAAGAAATGTTTGATCACAATGGCATCCCTTTCAAGCCTACCAAAAAGGAGTTAGATCCTGCTATCCAAGAGCAAAACATAAGCAGCCAAATCCATCCAAAACTGATAAATCTATCCATTGGACTGACTGCTAGTAAGAAGTCCGAATTTTGCAGCTTGATAAAATATTTTGCTAATGTCTTTGCATGTGAGTATAGTGACCTTAAAACATATGACACCAACATCATCTAGCATAGGATTCCTTTCGAGAAGGACACCATTCCTTTCAAATAGAAGCTGAGACCCATCAGTGCTCTCCTATTACCAGTGATTGAAAAAGATATCCATAAGCTCCTCAAAGCCAAGATCATAATTCCCCTTAGGTATTCCAAGTGTATTGCAAACCTAGTAGTCGTAAGAAAGAAAAATGGAGAAATCAGGTTGTGTGGATTTTAGAAACCTGAACAAGTGTTCCAAGAAAGAAAACTATCCACTGCCCAAGATGGAACACCTGCTACAGAAAGTCTCGGGGGCTAGGGTTATGTCCTTCCTTGATGGCTTTTCTGGATACAACCAAGTTGCTGTGCACCTTGATGACCAAGAGAAGACCGCCTTTACCACCCCCTGGGGCACTTTTATGTATGCTAAAATTCCATTTGGGCTAATGAATGTTAGGGCTGCTTTTCAAAGAGCCATGGACCTAGCTTTTGTAGGGCTAAAAGATAAATTTGGGCTGATATATTTGGATGACTTAACAGTTTACTCTCACAACCATCATAACCACTTGCAGCATTTAAGGAAGGTATTTTTGAAGTGCAGAAGGTATGGAATATCACTGAACCCCAAGAAGTCCCAGTTTGCACTCGATGAAGGAAAGGTCCTAGGCCACATAGTCTCAGCAGAAGGAGTAAAGATTGATCCAGTAAGGGTGGAAGCAATTCAGCAGCTGTCGATACCAAGGTCAAAAAGAGACATTCAGTCCTTTTTAGGAAATATAAACTTTGTCAGGAGGTTCATTCCTAATTTCTTCGGTCTGGTAAAGCACATAACAGTCATGCTAAAAAAGGATGCAGAAATAAAGTGGGCTGACCAGGCAAGAAAATATTTTGAAGACATTAAGAAAGCTATCATGGAGACCCCAACTCTGATTAGTCTCAACTACACCAAGGGTTTTTTCACTTTCTCTTTTGTATCTTATGACACAGTGGCAGCTGTGCTATTACAAAAGAATGATGAGGGTCTTAATCATCCAATTGGAGAGCTTCCAATTGTCGATACATAACGGTTGGAGATTCCGATGTTTTAGTGGCTAGAGCTTCCGATCCCCGATACTTAACCGTCGTGACGTTTTTGGTTTGAAATGCCGACATTGCGGCAGCATTCAGGTGTAAAGTTCCGATCATTTAGGCTTGAGGTTCCGATCGTCGACACATTAGCGGTTAGAGATTCCAATGTTTTAGTGGCTAGAGTTTTCAATCGTTGATACTTAACCGTCTCGACGTCAGTGGTTTGAAACGTCGACACTATGGAAGCATTCAGGTGTAAAGTTCCAATCATTCAGGATTGAGGTTCCAATCGTGGACGTGTTAGCGGTTGTAGATTCTGATGTTTTAGTGGCTGGAGCTTCCGATCACCGACGCTTAACCGTTGCCACGTTAGTGGTTTGAAACGCCGACATTGTGGCAGCATTCAGGTGTAAAGTTCCAATCCTTAGTGGTTAAAGCTTCCGATCGCTGACCACAGTGACAGGGTAGAAAATTTCGGCGGATTAAGTAAGAAAGATCACGTCGGTTAACCGCCAAAACGTTGGCTTTTGGCGGCTAATTTACAGTGGACCAGCAACAGTGATCACTAGAAACTACTTCAATTATTTAATGTTCAATCAATGAACTAGATCTTCATCATAGTTAGACAAATAGTTAGGTAGGTTTTGAAACCTTAATTTGGAAAAACTATCACTTTTGAGTATTTTTTTGAAAACAGATCGAAGTTTCAGGATTTGTACTTTTATAAAAAAGGATATAAAGCATAAGATCGATTTGATAATAAAGGTTCAACTTTGGGGATTTATAAGCCGATTCTATTATCAAGCTTCTCGTCTTGTTCATTCTAAAATATAAGCTGTTTTGTTATGATTTGTTCAGCCATCATCTTTATCTTTACTATACTTATGCCTGAATGTGTATTTAGGTTATTTTCAAGGTGATTAATAGCTAATAGCTGTCATCCTATTGGTGAGTTAATGTGATTTGATTTATAAGTACCATCCTTGTCAGGATTTAACCATTTATATGCATCTGTTTTGTATGTAAGTCTTCCAGCTTGATGACTTCTCCATCCTTGCACCTTCATTAGAGGAAATTTGGAGTCTAAAATGGGCCTTATAAGAAAACGTGCCAAAATAAGTTTTTGTGAGTTGGAATTCAAGAACCAATAGAATTTCAATAAAATAAGTCAACCATAATGGTTGAATTGACATATTTGTCATTAAAAAAACCTACTTTTTTTGTTTGTATTTTCGACATATCTCATTGTGTTTTTACTCAAATTTCGATCGGGGGAGCTCGTTGGATGCGGACTTTGATTCCGCATCCAACGAGTACCCACAATGCATACTTTTGACGGACCCCGCTACCCCAAAAACAAGAAATACCTGAAAAAACGTGATGATGATGTCATACTTTTGACGAACC